>UELX01001883.1:0-37202 GCA_900480035.1 Eupelmus urozonus
GACGGTTTGGATATTCTAATTACAAGTGTTAGTCGAAAAAATCATTTGTAAAAAGTTTAATTCGATTTTTCAAAATTTGACATTTTGATACGAATACGAACTGAACTTTCTACTTTTTGATACCCACCCATAAAATTCTTTAATAATCTATATACCTACATCTTTCCGTTTTTTGAATGACATAATTTAATTTTGTAAAGAACCTTATTTATATTGCTAAAAAATATTACTGATTTTGAAAATATTTTTTTTAATTGTGTTCTTGTTACCCGCTCTTTTGAACTATTTGTTGACATTTTTTAAAATTTTAAATAATATTTTGTCAAAATAAGATTTTTTAAATTCATTTTCAATTGTAAGGTCTCGATCTCAATTTTAAAATAAGGCTAAAACTTTTATTCAATTTGAACAATGTAGTTGTAAGTATAATATGCAATTTTAGTTTAAGCCTGAAATTATTTGTTAATCTACGTTGTCAATTGAGTTTTCAAATTTTTTGAATTCACAAATTAATAAAATCATTTGATAATATATATTTTCGGTAAAGTTAGGTACACGCTCAAAATTAGAATAATGTTCATTTTTACCTTAGTATATTGAGAACAATATTACAAAGACTAGGCTATAAGAGTAACCCATTGCAGAGAAAATATTTACTGTAATTCCTGCTTTTTAATGAGTATGCCAAAATTAAAAATGTTTTCTAAATGAAAATTTATTTTTTATTTTTTCTATTGTAGTTTTATTATTTTCCTTTTAAAAGTTCTTGATTTAAATATTTATAATTGTTAGAAAATGTACCTAAAAATAAAAAAAAGGCAAATATTTTTTATAATAATTTTCCGTAGCATGTCAAAAATAAAACAAAGAAATAAAAAAATTCAAATTTTATACAAATTCTTAAAGTGTATTAAAAAAAAAAAAAAATAAATAAATAAATAAAATAATGCAAAACTTATCATCTAAAATAAAATGTGAAAAATTCGATATTAAATAGTTACTATTATAGAAAACAAATTTAAAAAAAAAACCTGAAATAATGCATCCATTATGTTAAGGTAAAAAACAAAGACCAAAAGAACCTGTTTAAGGAAAAAAATAATGTTATTCCCATTTTGCTTTAGATTTTTCAAATCTATACATTAATCATGTAGGCATTTAGTTGAATTGTAATTGTTCGTACCGGTACTTCACAGTGATTCCCAATCTGATATCAAATTAAACTGAACGCGCTAAGCACGCATCAGTGATCAAATGATAAGTTCGGCTAATCAATTCAATCGAACGAGTATAATGTAAATAACGATACCATTTAGTATATAAACTGAGCGTCAAATTCAATATTCTGTCAAACTTACAAGTTACTTCGAGTAGAAAGCAACTCAAAAAACAAAACACAACAATGTTCTCCCGCTACTTTTGGATGTTGTTCGCCGTCCTGCTGGTCGTTGCTATCGTCAGCATTAACGCAGAAGAACCTGAGGAAGACGTAGACATTGAGTTTGACGACTCTGATCTCTCCATCGAATCTCGCAAGAGCTTTGTAAGTACATTAAATATTATTTGAAAGTTTTATATAAGAAATTATTACTTTATTCAAAATCAAGTAAAACTTTTAAACTGTATAAGTCAAATTTAATTATAGTTATAAAAATTAGAAAAACCTTTTAAATTAGAAAAAAAAGAATATAAAAATTACAAAAGCATAGGAACATGAGAAGTATTATTAAAATGAACTATAAGTTTTATTAAAACTAACTATTAACTTAAGTCTAGATAAAACCATTTAAAAAAGATTTAAAATTATTTTTTAAATATATACAACATAATATGTGTATTTTTATAGGGCAAGAAAGTAGAAAAGATTCTCAGAAAAATCTTCAAACATATTAACGACCACTGCATCAAGAAGGCTATCAAAAAATGCAAAAAACACTGGTACAACCCCAGCAAAGTAATCAAATGCGCGGTACGTATTGTCTTTGTACATAAGTTTTTTAATCAGATTCTTGTTTTAATAGTTACTCATTGCAAATGTTCTATTCATATTTCAGAAGGATCTGTTCAGTGCCGAAGGAGCTCTCTGCTTAGTTAGTTAATTCGCTAAAAGCTAACTGCGAACATCCAGCTACATTCCAATCTAAATCTTAGGAGTGAAATAAAAGATGTTTTATACATAATTGTATATAAGTTTTTTAATAAATACAGTTTATTGTTATAAAATTTAATAATGATTTCTTTTTATTTTATTTAAGTAACCACAAACAACCCAACTTAATATTTTACGTGAAGATTATATAAGAAATATTTCAAAATATAACACAAGGTATTCCACATAAGATATACCGCATTCTAACACATACCTACATAATCATTAAAATGTTAAAATCAGCCTTAAATTTTATTGAAATCTTAACAAGATAACTACATCTAAATTAATATTTTCTTAATATATCAATGTATTCATTCGAAAAATCTCTAAAAATAACCATCACCGTAGATCACGAGCAGACAAGAAATCTACTGGCTAGAAAATCAATGCTCGCATGAAGATTTTGAGGCAGAAGACACAGGAAGGTTTGAATAGCCAACACAGCCGTCCCTTGACAGATCTGTTTAGCCAGATCAGAGAAATAGTAGTAGTACATACTCGTCTCTCAGTCTATCTCTCTCTTTCGCTCTCTGCGCTCGCCGTCGGCCTCTGATTGTCTTTTATTGGGTTAAATTGAACTTCCTTCTCGTGATACGCGGCTCGCATCAACTCACTCGCTTTGAGTACTTGCTTAGCTCTTAAACATCGCGTGTGTACGTGTCTGTGTAGGTATGGGGTGTCTTTAATGTACTACAATAAGTATAACTTAAGAACTGGCGAAAAAAAATTTAATTTCTTCTAGTGCCAAATTAGTCATACGTAAAGTATCCTGCATTTGAATCTACGATTCTTTGATGCTGCTTACTGATAGGCTTTATCTCTGATAAATTCAATTATGTCTATCGTATTGCTGTCTATTAGTGTTACGATCAAGTTTATTTTTGTAGACAGTGTATATAAATAAGTGATGAAATTGTTTTTAAACGAACTTTTATATATAGTTAAATTGACGAGAATGCCGTATTAGAAACAAACATTACGCTATTTTATAAAAGAGTTTTTAAGTTAGCTCTTGAAACTAAATCTATGTGACGTACAGTAAAGCTTTAAATGGTTTGTGCAATCTAATAAATAAAGTCTAAAATCTTTTTTTCAAGTAAGAAATAAAATTGAACGAAGCGTGGTATTAAATTTACATTAATTATTTGAAAAATTTTTACCATAATTTTTAAATAAATTTTAGTAATTTTGTAATTGCCTTATTTTTTATCTTTTGATAGAAAAAGAATTCAGTGCTTATGAAATTTTCCTGGTAATTCCTGAATTTGATTTTTAAATTGGAGAAACTGCTCGAGTTACAATGCGATTTACGGGAACTTAAACTGAGTAATTCAGAATATGAACAAACACAGTAGGCGGTTTACTTGACCACACGAGAAATATAAGATCTTGACGACCTATGAACCACCACGTTCTCATCAAAAGGTTAAATCATCGTTAGTATAAGTTTAGTCAGAGCGTTTCGCGAAGCAAAAGCGTGTGCAATTTATCATTGTGAGATTCCAAGAGCTGGGCAAATTAAGATCTTTCAGTGGAATCATTATGAGAGCGATACAGGGTTATTCAATGCGCTTCAAATTATTGAAGTGATTTGCATCATGGATTTTGTTTTTCAATCTTTATATACAAAAATAATGGTATTACACTATAGGTATTTTTACTACAGTTTCGTTAACACAAAATTTCAAATCATATCAATAAAAGAAATCACATTTGCATGTAATTTTCACAATCTACGATACGACAAATATTACATACTTTGTTCAGAATTTTATTGTATCAAATTCAAAAAGAAATATGTAATCTTTGTTACATTAGCCTTACAATCAGATCTTCTGAACAAAATTTCTTATAACAAAGATCCTAGATTCCCCCAAAAGAATGTCCAGCCACCATAAAAACAAAGTAATAACATCTCTCAGTTGAGAGTCTCTGTGACGGAGCCAGAGGGAATCGTACTGATAAGAATGAATTATGCAGATAAATGTTACGTTGCGATGTCGCCGATGGATCAGGCCGCCTCTCAACTAGCTCATTCGGCTTCGTTATCTATTCATTGACGGGCCCGACGTGCGCTACTGTACGTGACGACGCAGGCCTGGACCAGAAATCCGGACTGTTCCCATGTTCCAGTTACGGATCGCGCGCCAGTGAACGGATGACGACTGCCTGGCTGGCTTTGTCTTAAATAAAATGTGCCGGACTTTATTAGAAGCGCACCGGACATGCGGGCGCAACTTCGTTGCCTCGCTACTCTGGTCTAGCCAATTTTTGCTTAGAGGCCTCTGATTTCGGCTGGGATATGGTCGGTTGTTGATTGCTTTGTAATTGTGAGTCATAATTCCTTTAGGGGGACCAATTATGTATTTGATTTGTGTTTATTAAACAAATCTTTTCGATTTTCTACTCTGCGAGGGTATAAAATAATAGTAGAAACATTTTTATTTAAATTTTTACATTTATAATAAACAAACACCATTATTATTATTTGATTCAGAATAACGGAGAAGTCCAGTGAATCGACCTTTCACCTTCCCACCCATCCCGCTTTTTTACCAACGCTTTTTTTTTGTGAAAGCGCTGCACTCGCAACGGTACTCGTATTTAATTTTCATTCATTAGTTCGCGCTCTCGTCCATCCATCAATACTCCCAGTCCCGCCGACCCCGGAGTCAATCAATTTCGGGCTTTTCTAAGCCGCAGGTATATATTGGGGGATTGAGCTCGAGCGCCGAATGCCCGCGAGCGTAGTGTTTTGTGTGTAAGCACTAGAGACGAGTGGTTTCCACACCTGCCGAAAGGCACTGCGCTCACTCGAGAAGTGCTGTTTGACGACGCCGAGAGCTCGTAATGATTTTTAAATAACGCGCGGCCCTCGCGCCTCGGAGCTCTTGGATGTGTCGGTTTATTTCGGGCTGGTGGGTTGTATCGGTGGAGTGTGTGTATTGCTTTTTTATTGGGGATTATTTTGGGTTCTTGTGAGTAATAGTAGTTATTGGAGGTGGAATTGATTTGTCGTTTGTGAGGGTGTTGAATTAGTACAAAGATGATTTTATTGATTGATACAAATACTATTTTATTTACATTTTTAATCGTCGTTTCGGATGCGTTACGTAGATGTCTCTTATCAAGATTATTATTTGGTATCCAAGATGATGTAAAGCCACAAGCTAATTATTATAAAAAGATGAGAAGTTTCGATAAGAGACATCTAAATAATCATCGGAAAGGTAGGCTAGAAAGTCTAAAAAAAAAAGATCAGTTTGTGGCTATCAACAAAGTTATGTTTGAATTATTTAATTTATATTGGATTTAATTTTTGTTTTCTTTTTAATAGTAAAAATATTATTATCTGTATTGTATTTTACAATAACAAAAGAATTAATTTAAATTACTGTTTAAATTTATGCAACTTACACCACAAAGGTAAAGACGCCAGCTGTCTTTGTACTATACTGTCACAGTGTCTCTTGCGTTTACCTCACTAAGGCAGATAGAATAACTAATACTTTTAAAAATTGCACGACTGTAAGGTGTTAGACGTTAGAGATAGAAGTGAGTTTATATTAATGCAAGAGGCATACGTCATTTTGAGTGACAGCTGTACTGCCTCGGAAACCAACTTATATCATCAACCACTATATATTATTTTAGCGTATAATATTTACAACATCAAAAACGGGAAAAAATTACACTTTCATCGATAAAAACAAAAAATATTTACAAATTGCCAAACGCCGCCGTAACACGCATTACCTCCACCCCGACAAAAAAAAGTAATTCACCTAACGGAACCCAAAAAGATGATGTTACGTATACCCAGGAGAGAGAGAGCGGCATGCTCGGGATCTCCCAAAAGCAAAGATGCGGCGTGTATACACACATGCACAGGAGGACGCGAGAGAAAAGACACAAAGGTAGAAGCTTAATGACTTTGGGCATCCGGGAGTCGGCGCAGGACACACCGCGACTGGAGAGAGAGAGAGAGCAAAAAAAGGAGTCCGCACCCGCGGGTAGCGCGCGTCCACGCAGCTGGTTTCTGCGCGCTGGTATGATCGCATTAATGCGAGGGATTTAATAATGACTGCAGCCGTGACTGGATCTTTTGTGCTTTTGGAGTATGTTGATTTTACAGTATCGTGGGTTAATTAGTTATTTAATTAATTTATGTGTCCTTTAGTGTCAATCGCGCGTGGCAGTTCGAATTTTAAATGTTTTCATGATATAGACATAATTTTTCCAGTAAAAAAAAAATTAATGTCACTCTTTTATTACACATGGATCAAAATCAAGAAAAAATAATAGGATAACCATATATAACCTTACAACAACCATAACCCATTATACCAAACAAAGGCAAGTCTCCCAACATCTCCCGACACACTCCTTATCAGCATCCCGCAGGATTCAATCTCTTCTTACTCGATCCCCCAGCGTAATTACCGCAGCACAGACTCGCCGCTTGCGACGACAGTGACAGCTGTTCAAAAATAAATCCCAAACGTCAGCGCGCGCTACCGGAACCCGAGGCACCGCGCGCGCGCGCCCCCCGAAGAGTTATGATCGAGCGCGTTTCGCAAGGTCGGCAACGCAGCTCAAGATCGTAACTCCACGGAGAGGTCTGTCTCGTTTTTTTGACACGCGACGCCTCCGGGACTATTATAAAAGTTTTTGCGCGCGCGCGCGGCCCAAAGAGAGAGAGAGAGAGAGAGGCGACCCTGAGAGGACTTCGCGCGCGCGCGCGCCGGCTTGTGAAACGACGACGACGATGAGGTTCTACAGGTTCTTGCTACCGGTGCGCGCGGCCCGAGTGATTGATGGATCCCCGCTCGCGCTCCGAGTGGTCCCCGCGCAATCAGATGGCTGGCTGTGCCTCTCTCTCTCTCTCTCTCGTTCTTTTGAAGATCTCGAGCTTCTTCTGATGATGACGGTGGCGGGGGCCTCGTGCCGCGCGTTGCAGCTGTAAGGTCTTTGCGATGGTTGAGAGAGAGTGTGGTTGAAGAGGAGACGATGAACTTTCGTTGGGAATGGTTGGGGCTTTCTTCGTGCTGGGTTTTTTGTGAAGGTTGATCGTAGAGGTGGAGGGTTTTGTTTGAGGTAGTTCGAGAGATTGGCGAGCGCGAGTTTTGTACAATGAATTTTTTATTATTGCTGTTACTTATATTTATAGCAAGTTATTGTTGGGAAAGTTTTTTCTGTGCTTTTACTATTTTAAAACTTAGAATGTATAAAAAGAAACGTGCTGAGACTTGCATGTGTGTGTGTGTATGTGTGTTGTGCATGTGTACATGGATTGAAAGTCTGAGTTTGGAATACAATCGATCAAAAAGTAATCGCGCGGAACGCTTTGAAATATCATGATCCTATAGTTTTACTCCTTCACGGCTATAATTGAGTTAGTTGATTTGCAAAAATGAAAAAATTTCGAATTTGTATCAGGGATAATTTTTATGCCACTCTAACTTCAAAATTCTAACTTTAAGATGATTTTTCGACTTTCATGGCATAAATTACGGTTCGATACTGATGCGTAAGATGATCTTTGCCTCGTGAGAAGTTCTAAAATAAAGCGGAAAATAGCGATCCTCCACTCCCATATCGAAATGTACTATCTATTTTACAATAGTATTAATTGTAGCTATCTTAATATATAAAATTTTAAGATTGTTTTGAAAACCATTTATTTCTTGTTGAAATTGAATTTGAATTTTTTTCCTATATTATTGCAAATTCGAAATATAAATGTGTTTAAAAAGTTATAACTAAATTATAATCAAATTTGGGTATGGCATCAAGAATTCACTATAATTTATGTATGTAATATAATAATTGATTGCAAACTCTTATATTTTGACGATTACAATAAAGTAAAAAAATGTTCGTTTTTCTAATATTTTAAAAATATTTTGCATTTGATATATTCTTAAATTATGTATAAATTTCATAAGTGATTTTATCAATTTTATATACAAAGATAGTTCAGTAAAATTAAACCGTTTTTTGATTTTTTATATAAAAATAAAAAAAAAAAACGAAAAAAGTATTTGTATGATAAAAGTAGATGTCATTAATGAAAAAAAAAATATTTCTAATTCTTATTCTATTTCAATTTTGGAAATCTTATTTTTCTTTGTCTAATTTTATAAAGAGCTAATAAAACTGTTTGTAAGATCCATACACTGACTTTACACTTGTACAAACAACTGATTTATAAAAGTAATCTGTTATACATTTCTTTAAATTAATATTGATATAGACATACAATCTATTGATAATCAAATTTACAAAATACAATTGTTCATTATAAACCACAATCAAACTTTTTACAAAATTAAGCAAATAAGTTTTTACAAAATTAAGCTTATCTCAAAAAAAGTACATCCCAATTTTCGTGTTGCTCTCGACCTCAATAGCTATCATTTCAAATTATAATTTATACTGGTGAATGATATCATTAATTGATAAATTGAATAGATTTTTAAAACTATATTCGCGCTTAAACATACAGAAATACAATTGTAAAGTAGAAAAAATAGTTACCTTTAAACCAAACGACTCTAATTCAGTATTAGAAATTGATGATTTCCTAGTATTGAATTTATACAAATAGCATATTTTATTACAAATCAATACATTTCTAAAAAAGCACTGCAAAAATAATATAGTGGCGCAAAGAGAGAGAAAGAGAGAGAGAGAGAGAGAGAGAGAGAGAGAACAAAGCACTAGATGGAGTGAAGAACACTGTCGGAAGAAAAGAAAGAAGCAGATAGAGAGTGAGAGAGTAGAAGAACGAATATGGTCCAGCAACGACAGAAGACTCCCTCTCCTCTCTCTCTCTCTTTCTCTTTGTGGTGAAGATTGTGTGTTAATGTATGGCTGGCATTCGGACGACAAGCGTGACAAATTACTTTATTAGGTTGGCAGCCCGGGAGCCTTTCCAGCTCTTTCTCTTCCTCTCTCTCGCACCTCACACGTATCTCGCCTCTTCGTGTGTGATTATGTGCGCGCGCTTCTATTCTACAACGTGTGTGTGCGCGCACGGCCGCGAGTATGTCCTTTTCCTTTCTTTTCTCTCCTTCTTGCATTATCTCGTGTGATGATGCGCTATCTTCGTCCGCCCGATGGATGAATGACTGCGCTCCGCGGGGAAGGGGTTGTCTTTGTAAACTAAACTGATTCTCACGATCGCTGAGGCTAGGGGATTTCCTGGAGGTGTATGGGTTAAGCTTGGTTTCGCATTGATTATCAATTAGGATGTAGTATATTAACTGCGATTTTGAGTAATATTAATTTGTAAGTTCCATAGTATGAAGCAACTATAGAAGATTTTCTGTTTTAATTCTTAATTCGAATTTTAATAAAAAATTTATTAATTATATTTCTGCAGAACAGTAACAAGTTATTTTAAAGTTCACGAATAGTCATCTGTATTTGTACTAGTAATAAAATCCTTCTGCGGCCTTTTCGACTTCCCTTTACATATTATCAGATTCGATCAGTAATGATGCTAAAGCCTCAAAATACGAGATCGGTTAATTAATCCTTCGATTAAATTTAATTTTGTTAATATTTTGTATTTGTTGTAATTTTATTATACTATTGTCATTACTTAATAAGTTGAGACTTCTAGCTATAACTATAAGGAAGCTTATAGACTATCAGACATGGTCCAACACTGATAATTACCTCAGAAATCTGAAAATATATAGGCAAGATAAATTTGTCATATGACTATGGCATCCCGTTTCTTAAATGTTTTTTTTAACTTTTTTTAGTTAGATCAACCTTTTTTAACGATTTTTGTCACTGACATCAGTAGAGGAAGTTTGGACAAGACTGTATACCCAAAAAAATTTAAAATATAAATTCTTCTCGGAATTTCTTCTGATAATTCTTCTTACAAAAGATGCCGATGAATTAATAATGAGTATTTATATAGGTAACAACAAAATACAAATTTAATAAATTGATTCTATTTTCAGGATTTTTATTTATGATTCACATGAGGTACAATAGATATTTTATCTTACCTCTTTTCTCCGTATTTGAACCTGCTAAAAATAATTTTTTGTTGTATATAAATGTTTATCAATGTTACTTATGAGAATGCTATTTTTGGTGTTCTTTATTTATTATAAAACAATGTATCAAATACAATATAATAAATATAATACACATTTTGCATACAGCTATACAACCTTTCATTCGTGATGTAACCAAATTTTCTTCCTGGAAACTAGCGTTACAACCTTCGCACTTCCCTCAAAAATTAAAACTTTCCCAGCGTCCTCTCCAAAACCTCCTCACCAAAACTGGCGAATTCCTGGTTTCCAGTTCAAGGCTAGCCAACATCACTCCAGCAACAAGAAAATTAGCAAGAAGGTCAAGCCGCGTTTGTCTCAGTCCATATAACCTCACGACGACAACATATCGGCGTTTCAGAGCAGAAGCCCGCGCGTGCTGCATACGCGGGGGACTCTTAAGGGTCAGTCTATTTACCGATTTGACCTCGACTGACCCGGCGTACATCGCGTATACAGAGAAAAGAGTCGCTTGCGTGCCGCTTGATTCAATTAAAACCCTAGAACGCGCTTACACACAGCTAGCCAGCGCTATTCTCGCGTGGTCATCGCTGAAGTGGCATTAGACGGGATCCCACTCTCTTGATTCTATACGTTTTTCATTCGCTTCCGAGAAGGATAGGATCGGGGCTCTTAGTATGGGCTTTTCGTCTCTGTGGACCAGCGCTAATCGGCCAGCGCTTCGATGATAATGAAGACAAATGAGCGAGGCCGAGAGAGTGAGAGAGAGAGAGAGACCGGAAGTGGGTTAATTCTTTTTTGTTCACTTGCTGGACGGATCGTGGACGGGATAGCTCTTTGGCGCTGCTAATGCGTTCTTAGCTTTCGAGATGTGTCGGGCTATTGTTGCTGAGACGTTTGACCTCCGGGGGTTTTAGTTTTTGCAAAGAGCTGTTCGAGTTTGAAATTACAAGGCGCGTTTGTCATTCGGCGGGTTTCGGAAGTCGGGATGAATCATGCTTTTTTATAGAGGATCTGCGTGAGTCAAGTCGTCAAAATTGAATGTTAGAAAATACTTTGGTGTTCCGGGTAAATAACTAAAAGCTGTGAAGTGAGTAATGCAATTTTATGCTTGTTGATTAGAGTAAGTTTTGAAAATGTCAACTTTGGTTAATTAAAATCATGAAATGCAGGCAAACAAAATATATACCAACGTAATTTTATACTCCAAACCATTTTTCATACAAGTATCAAATACATTACAATTTACATACTTTTTAATCATAATTATAATTATAATATAGAATCCCTTCCGCACCATCATTACTCCATTTCAAATAATTTTACAACCAGAAATTGAAATAAGTACACTGACCCAATTCGCCCCAAGCAACATAAAAGTGCATAGACTCGAAAGCTCGCGTTAAAACCAGCCCATCATCCGCAATATTTCCAAGAAGAAACGAGAAAATGTAATAGAACGCAACAAGTTAATTCGTTTAATCAGCGCGCAAAAGCGGGGGCAGCAGCCTAATCTCCTTAACCATAGCCAGTAAAGCATTGAAACAATGAATCAAGACTCTCTCAACCCAACAATATTTAATTAGTATTTGTACTACGCGTTACAAACGACGTCAATTCATCCCGACAAGTAAGCCGCTCCCGCAGGGGGGAACGTTTAGTCCACAGAGTCATCCACTTAACGTTCTTGCCGGCATCTTCGGAGGACTACTCTCGCGTATATGTATTTGCCTCTCGCGGCTGATGTGATTCAAAGCCGAATTGAATTAATCAGCGAAGAAAGAATCACGGCGAAGCGCGTTGCGTAACATGTATACGCGTCTAAAACGTCCTCTGCGTGCTTTTGACGCATCTGACAAATCGGCCTCTCTCTCTCTCTCGACTTTTATTGCATCAACGCATTGGATAAGAGGCGAGGTCATCGGGTGGCCAACAGATGCAAGCCAGGCCAATTGGCCCGGGGCGGCGCGGAGAGAGAACTGTATATCGAATAAAAGTGTCGCGCGGCAATAACAGAATGAATGCAGGCCGACGGTATGCGCGTGGGGTGCGAGTGTACGAATGAGATTATAATAAACGCTTTATGGCAATCTTGTTATGCTCGAGTTGAGGATGTATTTTTGGGTTAGTGGTTATGAAAGTGTCATTGATAGCGATTCTTGTGAATGATCAAAGGAAAATGATATGATAAAAGGGAGCTTATTCTAAATTAATTATAGTACGCGTGCCCCTGGTAGAAAATTGACCATATTCTGGGCAGAATTTGTGATCAATAGACACTAAAATGACACTTATCTAGAAATTCTGTTCAAAACATTTCCAGAATTTTCAAATAAGTGTCATTTTAACATTTGTTGACAAGAAATTCTGCCCAGAATATAGTCAATTTTCTACCAGAGTAAAAAGATGTTTACTACCAAATTTGAACGTAACTATCACCTTCACCTTTAAAACAATAACTACTCTTCGGTATCTTTCCATCGAGCTGCGCGCACCCTCGCTAAGCCAGTCCTCGGTGGCTTTCGTAGCGCGGCAATTCGATTCAATCCCGCAGCGTGCGACTGCGCGCCTCGCCGATCGCAAGCAAGCAGGTCGAGGGGGTAGCCAGGAGTCCGCGTAATGTTGCATTGTTAATGGATTGAGACTTGAATTGATCTGTAATTTGCGGCGGCAGCGAGCTACTCGAATGTCGTGGATTCTGCGCTCGCTCCCTCTCGTTCTACATCTCCCCGGCCTTGTTCACAGTGTCTCTGCTGCGCGAATTCACGGCGTGATTTGCTTTGTTTTTATTTAAAAAGTGATGGTAAAAGATCGATATATTAACTAAATTTATTATTGTAAGGTTCGATTGGTTGCGTAAATTTCATTTCGATGTTTATCGGATAAAATCAAATCACTTACTTTGTAACGCAACAGACCAGAAATTATCATTCCACTACTTTTCATAACCTCAGTATCAAACCTTACTTTCCCACATGACTAAGCCACACAAAAAATCACTAATCCCCAGCAAAGCTGCAATATTTATGAAACAGCGATCGGTTCCATCCCTCCCGCTTTTCCACATCCTGGACAAAACAGCCCTCGACCGCAAATGAATACGCAAAATAAGCGGCTTTGCCTCCTGCTTGCAGTCTTGGCTACTACTTCTATTTCTACCAGGGAAGCGAAACCGCGCGGGCAAAGTTAGTTCCATGTCACAAGTTTCGCGATGTCGAGAGAGCTCGGTTGTTAAGAGGGAAACTTTGCGCAATCGGCGCGGAGCTAGCGTCTCGCCGCCGCCGATATTGCGAAACTTTTATGTCTCTCTCTCTCTTGCTGATCTCGAAACTGCGGCTTAATACGCATTGCTCACAGGGTTTCTGGGTAGTTTCAGTCAGGGGGCAATTTTATTTTTTGACTTTTGCTGCGGCTAATTCTTGCGTTTTTGAGCGCGTGATTAAGGGGAGAGCTGCGTAAGGAGAATTACGCGTTTGGTTTTGGTTAGGATTTGGGTCGGATTGAGGGATGCAGTTTTGGAGAAAGTTTTTATTGTTGAGTAATTTGTATGCGGAAAAAGATGGATAAAAAAATTACTTATAGAAGCAGTGACATTGAATGTGAGTAGCTTATAGTCATAACAATGTACTATTGCAGGAAGTTTAACATTACTGTGTAAAAAAGTTTCGCAACATAGTTTAGTAGTTGAAATATATTTTTATAAACATTATGAATTTTTAAACACTAATGCTTGTCTGACTTTACACACATAACTTAGCTAGCTACCCAACAATGCAAAAATAGTCTTTCTCCATGTGCAAAGCAAGAAAGGTAAAAACTTCTCGATCTGAAGCCGATTAGTTACCGCACGACTTCTAAGGCATTAGTTCATACATAGCCTCGAATAATGAAATAGGGCAGAGGGAGTGATTACACATAGATCAGCGGTTGCTCGAGGGTAGCAGTCGCACGAGCGTGAAATGCGTCGCATATTGGGTGAGAAGAGATCCAAGATCATTTCACACGTTGTCTAATCTGGCGTATACTAACTATGACTTCTAGGTAGTCTTGAGGGCTCGTTGAAGTTCATTAAATCAGCATAAATAAGAAGCTTCTTCGAATAATCAACTTGACTGATAATAAAAAGAAAGACACTTCAATAATAAAAATTGAATGCAATAAAAATAATATTTTATATTTGATGAATTCCAATTCCGAGTAATATAACCTATACATTACTTTTCATTAAACAATTATAATAATTACGTTATCAAATCGCACACTGCACTAAACACATCAAATTGATCGCGATACACCCAAAAAAATCATACTAACCCAGTCAAAGCACGAGCATTACGCAACATCATAAAAGGCTCGCTGACACGAAAATTAATATTTAATCCAGTGCACCCTTCCAAAAACCCCCATAGACCAAGCTCACTCACTCACGAGATCGTCGCCAAGATAAAAGCCATATCCCCCGCACACAACAGAGCTCCAACATTAGCCTAATACAGACACGCTCGCAGAGGACGTAGGCCAGAGAAGAGGGCGAGGTTTGATTGGTCCATTGAGTACACGTGCACCCTGCGGGGGGGTTGCGCGCATCTCGTTACGAACTCATTCAGGAGCTCTGGAATCAAGTGGAATTGTCAATGCGCGAAGAAGAGAGGGGGGGGGGGATGTAATGCGGATAATCTTGGGCGCGTTATCTCGGCGAGTACATCTCGGCACGTGCTGTTTGCGTACGTGGAAGGGAAAGTCCAGCGAGGCGGCGTATTAGTCGTGTAATCGCGTTAGCCGGAGAGCTCGGGCTGCGTGAAAGCGGGAAATCAAGTGTGTCGTGACGGCTGGGCTGTGTAACTCGACGGTTGGAGATGAAGAAGTTTGCGAGAGATTGGATAACGAGAGGAGAGAGAATTTCCCCTTTTTATGCGAGCGCGGGTTTGTGTTCTTGGGTTGGATAGAGTTTTTTTTTGGTGTAATCTTGGGTTACGAGTGAGTCATAATATGTCAAAATGAATGAAAAAATCTGTGTTTGGATTGAAATAGTAAAAATAAAGTGGCAATTTCGAAAATTTTCAAAATGTCTTGATTTTTGTTATATATTATCAAACTTTAAATAAACATCATCTATAGTCAACTGGTATACAGCGCAAACAAATCGCAGTCCCATTAACTCGATAAATTATTTTCTCCCATGAAGAACCCTCCCATCAGCCATTTCTCACAAGACTTAAACAATGCTCAAAACTCAAAAAAGAACTCCTTGCCCCTCAAGACCTACAACACTACCCCAGCGGCCTTTAAACCTCACTTTCTCAAGTTTCCAAACAAGCTCCCATGCAAACGCGAGCTTACAAAATATTGATACACCCAAACCCCCAACAAAACCCAGCTCCCAAGCTCAAAATTCGCACACTACAAGAAGCCACTCTTCGGCAAAAAGAAAAATCGAGAAATGGAGTGTAACGAAAAGGAGAGCCGCCGTCATACACATTCGCCGATCTCAACATGCAGCGCTACACACTCGTTCCCATACGTGTCCCTCTGCTTCATAATAAAAGTCGATCGTCGCCGGCGACTCCGAGCGAGCATGTGGGCCAACAATGCCCACTTCTCGGGCGAGCGACCGCGACGCACTTCACTCCGCTCCCATTATTTTCCTGTGTGTGCTTATATGTGTGTGTGTGTGTGTGGAGTCGCGAAAATAAAAAAAAAGAAGAGGGATCTCTCCAGACCGGCCACTATACGTATATATGAAACGCCGTCGTAGCCGAGGCTCTCTCGAGGGCCCTTGGCGCAAATTTTGTTCCGCTACGAGAGAGCAGCGAGAGGCTGTGTGGCTGTGAATTCGGTCGAGACTCGCGATATGATGGCGCGCCGGGAGTTGTACCTGCGCGCTGGGTTTGCGATTTTTAAAGGAGAGAGGAGAGATGGTTTTGGATGGAGGGAAGAGGGATTGGTGAGGTTGAGCTGAGGTTCTTGCTTGATTTGGAGATGTTCGTTGTTGGTATTTGTTAAGTTTTTCGAGGTATTTGAGTCTTAGATTTATTTTGTAAGTTGTGTAATTAAGCATACTTTTTATTATTTGTGCTAAATTTGAAGTAATGGTTGTTTGATGAAAATGATTCAATTGACACAACGGAAGTTTTATCAATATTTTTCGACTGACTATTTCATTCATTTTAACAGAACATTTTACTGATTTACCTCACACTGAATTCAGTCAGATCTGCAATACCTGAGTCACATCAATTTTCAGTCTATTAAAATAATTGATTATTCAGTTTAACGAAACATTTCGTCACAGAACTAAGCTATTCTATGAAACGAACAAAATATTCCCTCAATATTAAGGACACAGAAATTTTTTAATTTAAATACATCAGTCTATTAATCCAAATCACGATTCATCAAGCAACCCCCGCAAAGTCGAAAAACAGAAAAGCTGTCCCACCAAACTTCCAATTCCTCCCAGCTCTCGTTTTCCGGTCTTTAATTCCTCAAGCAGTCCTAACCCAGCCTCATCCATCCCATCGCTCCTACCATACCCACCACACAAAACTACTCTCAAGGAAAGCTCCGACTGTTTGTTGCCGTCAACAACACATCGCTCGCGTACACACATTCAATCTCTCTCCAACCCAACTCCATACAGCCTCGTCCGATCGACTGATACACACAAGGCCCACTCAAGCAACGCACTCTAGGTGGATGCGTACATTAGGTGCGGGCACACACACACACACACACACACACACACAGAGACTGTGTACATGTACACAGAGGCGCGGAGAGTCGTAACGTAACATTCGTATATACGCCGCGTACCCGCTCTCATTCGAAGGGTGAAACAATAAGCGACGAAACGACAATGAGGATTTAAGTGGTGACCTCAATGATATCAACTGCACGCTGGAATAGAATTCAATTGAATTGAAGGAACGGCGCGCGCGACCGACCGAGCGCGAGGAGAGAACGAGGGGAGATATTTCTATGTGTGTATGTGCCGCCGACGTCGACGACGACGAGACGAATGTACGTTTCCCGAGGGCCGTCCTTTGACTTGGATGAAATCTCGTGCGAGTTGTTAAAAATCTTGGCTGGATGTTGCTGTGTGTGTTTAAACGCGGGCAGTGATGCTGAGACGCTGATTTGATGGGATTTAATATGCTGGGCTGATGGGGTGTTTGATTTTTTTTCAGTGTTGGGTTTCTAAATAAGACATTTGCGGTTACGTAGCGTTAAATGTTGATTATGATGAAGTTTAGAATTAGGATAATGTAACGTAATTATAATTGTAAGAATTATTCATTAAACAGGTAAGAAGCTTTATTGTCTAACAGCTCGGGTTGTTACGACGACTTTTTTACTGTAAATTTTTAATTAATTTAAATAGATTTATACGCTCATGCAGATTTTATCATTAGCGAATATATTATGAAGTAGAATTTCGGAATTTATTAAGGTTGCAGCAGCGTAATGCAAAGAACTTGTTTATATAAATATTCATACAGGTATATAGCTGCACATCTTGATCGGCGCGCGACTTAACTGCCCCGGCAACAATAAAAAGTTGGTAAGTATTAAATATTAAAATCTAAATTTTTATTGTTTCTCATTAAAGTTGGCTCCGGTTTATATAAAATTTTAAATAACTATGATTACTTCTCGATGATTAGTATCGTAAATCAAAATTTTTAGGGCTCAAGATTTACGAGACTAGAGGAAACTATGTATTTATAAACCAATATTGATATAGTATGTATATGTGAGTACTGTTACATATATTAATTAAAAACCCTTATCTTTAATACATTAAATTTCAAATTTTTAAATCATAAGAAACTACTCTATTAGGATTATTTAAAATACAAGGAAAAATGTTGCATGGATCGCAAATGTAAGTTGGAGCAAGTTTGTTTTGTTAAAAATACATGTTTGATTAATAAAATTCTAACAGATAAAAATATATAAAAAAGAAAGCTAAATAAGAGAAAAAATAAATTAAATATTGATAAAATTTGAAATCGCTTGTATAAAAAAAATATATTTATTAATAACTGCATATATTGCAGAAATAATTCTGAACTTGTTTATAAGATTGTATAATTGTCATACCTTTTACCGTAGTTACATCGTAATAGAAGACTCTAAAAAATATTCTTTCAATCAGCCTAATTGTTTCATTTAACAAACGATCCTTTTATGAACTTATTCACCTTGTAAAGAATATAAACAAAAACTGAAAAAAAGAAGTAACACGTCGAGTTTAAGCAAT
Source organism: Eupelmus urozonus (assembly GCA_900480035.1). Classification (NCBI taxonomy): domain Eukaryota; kingdom Metazoa; phylum Arthropoda; class Insecta; order Hymenoptera; family Eupelmidae; genus Eupelmus; species Eupelmus urozonus. The sequence continues at coordinate 18,458 of UELX01001883.1, forward strand.
AAATTTTATAAGATAGCAACACTAACCTTAATTTATAGGGTTTATATAAGCGAATAGTTCAACACAGATATGAAGATGATTATTTATCTCTTAAGACATTTTTCGCCCAAACAAAGAGAACGTTATAAATAAAAAAGTTATAGTGTTTATTTAATTCATCAATTATATAAAAAACAGTAAATGTAAGACTCTCAATATAAATTTTGATTATAATTTAATTCTAAGGGATGGAAAATTACTTTCTTACGTTGGCTAAGTTATAAAGTAACCTTGAAAAACTGTTATTTATATATTTTAACTAGAAAAATGTTCTGAAACTTACATAGTAATAAAATGTATAAAGTATCTATATATGGTTAAAAATTGTATAATTTAATTTATATCTAGTTTACAGAAAATCCTGCTTAAAACATCCATCTTCTCATTCACAAACTAATCGCCGCATCCATTTACTCTCACTAAACGCATCCAGCAACACTCTCACTTCAAACCTTCAACCCTGCACTCGATCTCAAAAAATCATCTCGCGCCGTCGCGCAATCACAATAGCACAACGCAAAAAAACTCACTCCTGCGTCAGCTAGCGCGAAGACCTCTAAAACAATTTAATAGCAGACACACGTATAGAGCTGCTTGCGCGGGCGCAGAGCGCCGTGTAACGTAATTGCATTCCACATAATTAATAAAGTCGTTGATACGCGTCGTGTAGCTACAAATGGGGCTAGCATGCGGTTAATTCGCGGTAGCGCGCGCGTGCGCCGAGCGATCGCCGGCTCGTGATTATACTTTCATTACATATCGTTACACGCGCCGCTGTACCGCTCCAGCTCTCCGCTGTGTCGTCGGCCCGCTGTTTTTGTCCTCGTTGCTGTTTGGTTTGATTTGTGAAGGTTTGGCTCTCTGAGGTGGCTGATTTGTTAGGGTCGAATGTGTTTTGACGAAGGTGGGAGAGATAGAGGATTTTTGGAAGTTTTTAATGTAATGTTTTTGGAATATGGTCGAGTAATGCGTTTGCTATTGCTGAATTAATATAAATGATACAGATTTTACTATATTGAAAGAGTTACGTGCAGAATTAGTTATACTATAAAAATGTGACATGCCTTTTTTTTTTTAAATATGATGTTAAAAGAAGCTGATAGCTGAATTATTTAAAAATAAAATTTTTTTAGTATTTCCTTTTATCTATAATATTAAATTTCGCATTATTCAAAAAAACTTGTAATGGTGTAATTATATTATATTATTTTAAAATCCCCATAACAAACTACAGTTTTCGAAATCAAAATTTTTCGAATGATGGATGATCCCGGAAGTTTCGATGATTACAGAAGCGGATATCTTCAGATGTATTTTGTCTGATTTACAGTTACACATATCTTTCACTATTTTAAAAATTATATATCCCTACAAATCCATCTATCATATCACATAACACATTTTACAAATAAACACTCCAATTAATCACAACTTAAACAATCCAGGCTATTTCATTTCCAGAATCATCCCGAATCCAGATCAAATCCCCCAACATCCGCAAAAATGCATCGTCCCTAATCCCATCGTCATTAATCTTTCCGTCACATCATTTTCGTGCACACAGCTTATTTACGCTCAGCGCGTGTATTTTCAGGCGCTACAGGCTCGAATAATCCGGTGCGCCACGTGGCGCCATCTCTTTAACCAGTTGCGAAGCAGCCGCGCTGAGCTATACTCCTACACACGTATATAGTTACACACAGTCGCGATTCCCTCGCGAATGCGGGGAATTATGCATTGCTCGCTAGGCTCGCCAAGAATCTGGCCGATTCGAGCGAAATTTTTCACTAGAATTTTGCATTGAATGTTGCGCAAAAAGATTTTCGCGGGGAAATTGTTGGGGCGCTCGATGCGGGTATTGTTTCTGGGGAACAAAGCATTTAGGTAATGGAATTGTTTAACGCGTGGTTTTCGAATTGAAAGTTTAAATGTAAAGTACTGGGAATAAATTGTTTGCGTAGTTGGAAATTGTAGTGCTAGGCATTTTTTCATTGCCAGTTACATATTTATTTTGCGGCTGTTCGTTATTTTTGATAATATGGGAGTTGCGTAAGAATTATATAAAATGTAGTTAAATAATATGCGACTTGTTATAGTTGTTAACTTTGTTGTTGTAAACACAATTTTTTACTAGTATGTTTCCAAGTCTCACTTGTACGTATTTAAACATTGTAATAAGATGTTATATTGCGACACGTAATCTATGTCACTATATAATAATTTTGTTTACAATACTCTTTTTCTTCATTAATATTATATTGTAAAGAGGTGCATAACAATGTATAATAAACCGGTTTTTAAAAAATTGCTGTATTTTGTAAAATAAATAATTTTAAAATTTAAGCATTTTTTAGTTCTATTCAGCAAACATTTCATTAGAAAAATAAATGAAACTAACTTTTCCGAGAAAGTTTAACAACCATGCATTACTTTCATTTGAACAAAAACAAAAATGTAATTTATTATCTGCTATCAACATCATCATTAACAAATCGAAATAAGAATACATCATTCAAAAACGTCCAACACAATCAAAAAACAAAACTCAAAATCCTCACCGAAAAAACCTCCCAAAACCCTACAACCCAAACCCTTACTCTCACATAATCCGTCTCGAAACCATTACTCGGAACTCTAAGTAGGACGAAAATTAGCCGCACCGCGGCGTCGACACCTACACTCCAACCACACACGCACACACACACACTCTCCTAGTACCATAAATCAAGCCGAGCTCGCGTGTCAAACGAATTATGCTCCGATTCCGCGAGCGAGAGAGCGGATTAAACGCTCGGGTTCATCGCTTGTAAAACGAGCGTGGCGGCATATAGCGCTGCAGTTCGTCGGCGGCTCGGCGGGGTATACTTTGTTTCGCGATTGATTCGCAATTTGTTTGCCGCGCGCGATTTTCGCGGAGGCGCGATGATGGGAGAAGCCCGCGAGGGGATAATGAGCCGAGCACGAGAATGGAGTGCGGAAAGTGGGAAAATTGTTGGCTGTGCTGTAAGGAAGAGTTGGGGGGCTGGCTTTTCGGCGGGCGAGTGATTTGCTTGGGTTTAAGGATGGACGGGGTAATAGAAATGAAAATACAAGAAATTTTGCTTGGTTGAGTGATGTTTATGGTGTTGGGAGGTTGGAGGTGCCTTGTGTTTTTGTATTTCGAAGCAATTTTTAGATTTGGGTGCACCGTTACATTGTACGTAATATTCAATTGCGATTATTCAATTATACATATTGGGATACTAGGGAAAATTCTGATTCATTTTGAATTATTTTGATTTTGTTTGGAATAGAAGATTAATGACAGCACAGAGAGTCTGAATAATCTTTAAAATAAATGCAACAACTTTTTATGTTAACACAATATTTTGTTTATTTAAAAATTTATACCAAAACTGTTAAAAAGAATATGCTTACTTTTTTATTAGGATAAATGACTTTACACTTTTTATCATTTCTTTATGATAAGAAAACTAAAATTATCATAATACCATAATATCACGTACTCATGGAAAATTCACCTTTGAATTTGAAATGACAATAGTTGATCCGACTTGATATTTTAAAAAATTATGTTTTACCAAAAATACTGAAAAGCAATGAAGATTTGTAAATTCTTGTGTAACTATATGACAACAATTCTATGGCAGCGGCAACAGGATCTTCGCTACCAGTGTAAGAAAGTTTCACGCTTAGTTCGTGCAGTCGGTACAATTGTAGTACACATAGGGAGATACGCCTTAGGAGCTTTGAGTTGATTGGGAGAACAGAGAGAAGGAGAAAGAAATACGTGTGCTGAATGGAGTGGCGTGAGGCTCAAGGAATTATTGATAATTTCGTATGGGAATGAAGACTGCAAGAAGATTGTATTTTAGGTGTCGTTTTTTAAAAATTATTTTTTTTTAAAGTTTATGGGTAATTGTACAGGTAAATATGAAAATGTTAAGTTTAAGTTCACGTTCGTCACGTTTTCTCTAGAGAAAGTTTCATAAACTATGGAAAATATATGATAAAAGATGTTGTAACAAGTAGTACCGATTGATAGGAACCAATATAAAAATAAAAACGAGGTTAACGCTTCATAAAAAAAAATTAACTAAGAACTGAATTACTTTATGCAACGCATAGTACCCGCAGCCACCCGCTTCCAAAGAAACCCACACCAAACAATGAAAAACCCTCCTACCACCCACCACCCCACAACCCAGAAAATCCAAACCTCCACATATCCACCTCCCCACACGCGCGCGGCGCGAAAACGCGGCCATACCCCAACCCGCTCCTTTCCCATTCATCACCATTATCAGCACCGACATTATTACCCCCCTCCAATTTTTTCCAGCCTCAGGTGAGGACTTTTGTTCACATATATATCCCTCGCTCGCACGCCAATACAACTCGGCGCTGCAAAGAAAGCTCCGCGCGAATGGGTCAGCTCTCTCTCTCTTGCGCGAGCGGCGGAAAGAGCCAATCGAGCTTGGCCGGCATGCGCAGCATCCTCGCGGGCAAAAAGCATCAAACGACGCCGCCGCCAAGCTGCCGTGCGCGTATGTATACACGTACGTGTACGCTCGCGGCTTGCGCGCAAAAAATGACGAGCGCGGGGAATCCGCGAGAGGAGAGAGATCGCGCGAGTGAGGGTGAAAAGCGCCCGGGAGCGAGATTTATGTCGGGATGTATGATTTATGTCGTTGGATTCTTTGCTTTTTTGTGTTTGAGTGGGGATTTTTGTGCTGGGAGTAGGGGATTAAAAAGGGGTAATGATGTGTTCGATTGCGTGGAAAGAGAGGGTGGTGTGTGCCCTCACAGGGGGGAGGTGGAGGAGTGTGGTTTTATTGAAAATTTTAAGGTGTAAGTGCGGATGGTTGTAGATGTTGTATTGAGCCTTTTGAAGAACTAGTATAGATATGTAAAAATAATTGCATGGATGAAGTGATAGTTTCTGAAAACTAAGCCAGATATCTCTTATTGTCTAATATTAAAAATTTTATTTGACCAAATTAATTTAAAAGATACAATTAGTTAAAGTTGTTTTTAAAATTATTTCAAAGACAAACGATATATAAAATAATGCATTAGTATAGATGCGTTATTAAGAAGAAAATAATAATTAAAATTCACATTAATTTTTCATCAAGGAATCTGTGATTTCGCAGTCAATACAAGAAGCTTAAAAATAAACATAGCCAACCATCGATTCAATATTTACAACACAATAAAAAATTCTAAAGAGATTGGTTCCACGAAGATTGAGTAAACTCGCGCTAGAACTATCATTAGGAGAAAAGTACAGGCTGGACTTAATTCGGGGTCAATCGAAATCCAGTCGATTTCGAAACCCTTCATAGACAGATGTTTTATCCAGACACAAGCCTCGCTCGTACATCTCTCCGAGCCCGAAAAATTGATTAATCAAGTAGCGATTTCCAAACAGCCATCTTCCCAACTACTCCAAGTAGCACCATAAAAAAACTATAAAACTGAACAAACGATAAATCCATCCTTTGAACGACTTTTCCACTAACAATAGATCTACGCTAATTTATAGAATAACTGCAAAAGCGCGCGAGCTTTTGCATTATAAACACCTGTAATAACAGTGCTTGGTAATCGGCGCGCGGCATATCCTTTGTTCTCGCCGCACTCGATGGCTAATCGACGAGCGGAGGGGAAAAAATGTTGATCAGGTCGGCTGTATGGGAGAGAGAAAAAAGAAGCCGGGATTAACATAATCGCGCGCGTGGAGTATTATATAAGTATGATTATCGTTTTGCTGGGATATATGCAGTGACGTCTGCGTGACGGCGATGAAGTTCCCAAGAGGTTGGAGTAGTAGACGGTGTAAATGCAACCCCTGTGTAATGAGCTGCTGTCTTGTGGGTCGGGGGTGGTAAGAAGAAAGTATTGTACGACGCGTTGGACTTTTGCTTATGGAAAAATTATGGCTATTGCGGTGTTGCGGTTATGCTTTCGTTTGAATTCTGTCTGAAGACGCAGAATTGAATCATTGTAGTTTTGTATAACTCTTGTATAATTTTTTGAAAGTGTGATAAATTAAGGTAGTTCTCAATAATTTTCATTTGGAATACTGCGTAGTTCAGCGCTACATACAAACACTATTTATATTATTTAAATATGGTTATTTTGACTTGAATCTTTTCGTAAAGGACCTTAGAATTTATAAATATATTTAATAAATACCATATATAAAATTTAATCAATAATTTTGTAATTTTTATACATAAGTATTCATTAGATTTCGGAGTTTGTGTAGAACAACCTTAAAGTAAGCATTTTTGCAACGATGAAATTCCGAAATAAACCAAATCTCTAAACAAATTCCAAAATCCAGTGAAAAATAAAAAAATTCTCGAAATCACTCCTAGACCCACAATCAATATCCCGTTTAGCCCCAGCAAAACACAGGCCTCTGCAACTCCACAACACACCGCATCAAAGCGCTGTAACAAAAGAGTTTTCCGAGCTCTCCGCGCGCACCCGTACTTATAAACATAAATACAACACGCGGACGAGAGAGAAAGAGAGGAGAGCGCGCAGGAGAGCCTGGCTAATGATTAGGCGTCTTCCGTTTCCGCGATACGCGAGAGAGCGCGGACGAGGCATCGTAAACCGTATTAAGCGTGTCCATAAAATCTGCCTCTCCAGAGCAAGAGAGAGAGAGCGCTGATTTCAAATCCCAGGAAGGCCGCGCTCTTATGGTCTCCGCGTATACGCACGCTTATATATAGAACAGGCGTGTCGTATATATTTATTGAGACAATAAACTGCAATTATGCCGGCGAGGTAAGACCCCAGGCTTAACTAACTGCGCTGTATCCCGAGAAGGACGATGTTTTGTAGGGATTTTTTATTCGTATAGTGAGGCTGGTTGCTTTTTTCTGATTCTTGGATTTATGCGCTTTTTTGACTTTGGGGATTATATGGTGCGGGATGGGTCGTTGCGTTTGTTGAGAGTAAATAAAAGGAGGAGACTGTCGTGATGCTTATTGATTGGCTGAGTTTTAATTTGGTCGTACGGATAACCGTGAATGCTTTTTATTCAAATTTTATTCAAAATTTCAATGATTGTAATAAAATATTTTGTTCACAATAAATAAACGTAGTAACAAACTTTTCTTGATAAGTTAAAAAATAAAATAATTTAAGAACTTCGCCTCGAACATTTTACCATTAATCAAGAAAAAAACTTATCCATTATTCAACGTAAGTGAAAACAACATTTCACAATATAAACCGTCAAACCATTACAGCATCCACCCCTTTTCAGACTCCATAAACCTCCATAAAAAAAAACGAAATAAATAAATACATAACCACGCAGCCATCTTACTAATCCATCGACATCCCGATAAAAATCCCGTCTCGCATTACTATCCACCTCAGTGGGCGGCAAATAAAACAGCGCTCGCGCAGGCTTTAATGCCTTTCCTCGTCAATTTGTTTCATTATGCAAGTAATCACGGCAACTGCACAAAGTTCCTCACGTGTACAAGCCCCAAGTCGTATCTATATACGCACGCGTGCGCGCGCCGCAGAAATTGCCGAGCGACGAATCCGATTATGTCTACGCGGCCGTATAGCGCAATCATAGGCGCGCACTCGCGCTAGCGCGGCAATTACAAACATCGATCTGGCCCCGCGCGCAAGCTTATATATCCGAGATAGGCTGGTTAAGTAACTGCTGGGTAAGCGATAGACTGCTGGATGGATAATCGGTAGGCGAGTGAGAGAGATGGATGTGTGTGAGACTGGTTGTAAGAAAAAATTATTGAGATTGTTGGTAGAAAATTGACAATATTCTGGGCAGAATTTCTGGTCAACAAACTTTAAAATGACAGTTATCTGAAAATTCTGTTCAATGAATTTCCAAAATTTTTCGATAAGTTTCATTTTAATATTTGTTGACCAGAAATTCTGCCCAGAATATGGTCAATTAGATTGGATGTGTAAGATTGTGAAAATTTGGAAAATTCTGAGTTTCAGTCACACAAATTACAATATATTCTATTAATGGAGAGATATTGAAGGAGAGAGATGTAATCAACGAAAAATTTATCTACTACACGCTAAATTTTGCTAGAACTATACTAAAATTTACTATAATTTTAACAAAATTTGGAACGAAATATAGTAATATTTCTCTATATTATTATCATTCTGTCTCTTCGTATCTACAAAACATAATAATTTTTACCATATCATTTTTCTCCGTGCAGAAACGTATTTATTTTAGTTTAAATATAAAAACAATTAACACACCAGTATTCAAACGAACGATCACAAAATAATCCCCATCTCCAATAATATTTAATAGATTAACCTCCGCATACCCACACGCACACATAACCATCGATACCTAAATAACCCCGCGCATTAGAAAAGCAAGCTCGGCAACCTCATGCGCTTTTTCAATGTGCATCCATTATGCGCATTTATATGCCCGCCGGTGGCTCTATCTATCTCCTTCATCGTCCTTTCGACGCGCAAGACTAACGATCGAACAACTCAATTACGCCTATCCCGTCTAACGGAATCGCCGTACTAGTACCCACATATACACACACAACCAGCCTTTTTTTTTATAAGGAAGCTAAGCGTATATAGAAGCGTGCGCCGTATAGAGCCATTGTGCGAGATTGACTCTCGATGCTTTCGTCACTTTGTCGAGGTAGTGTGCACCCAATTTGCGCCTGGGTAGTATTCAAATGTGCGACTTAAAAGGACTTAGGTCGGCGCTGGCCTTGTTTCCGCGATAGGCGAGGCTTTGTGCCTTGGGAAATCAGATACAGGCTATTAATCGCTGAACTTTAAACGGGTTTTTAGCTCGATTCTATCTACGGGAAAATCATCGGCTACAGCCAGGCTAAAAGTCAGCTTTTTATCAAGATTACGTTCATACGCGATGGATAGTTTGCATGCTAATGTCCGATCGATTATTCCGCGTAACGACAAATCAGCCTTCGAAAGAACAACTGGAACAATGTATAGCAGCTTTATGAAAGGTACAAAAACGAGCCGCTCAAATCACACACGTAGAGCGCGCGGATGAATTCGTAATGTCGCAATCAGCGCCGACAGCGTGACATTATACATTTGCGAGTTTGAAGCGGCGCTTAGCGCGCGGGGCGTGCTTGTCTACGTGTAGACGATAATTTCAAAACTTCCTTAAAAGCAGCTGGAAGCCCAAGCCGACCGCTAGACAATCTAATAACACGATTGCGCGAAGTGTACGAGGCGTAGGCGTTGGAGACAGGCTCGTTGACGTTTTGCGTTATGGGAAACGCGGTTGCGCAGTGTTTGCTGTGAGCTTATAAGGGGATGTTTTTGCGCTTGATTAAGGGGTGGTGAGAAGGGGTAATTATGGACGAGTTTTGAATTTTTGAGTTGTTGGAGGTGTTGTAAGATAAAAGGTTAGAATAAGATCGGAATTATAAATGATTATTTTGATAGATTCATTTTTTATTATCGTTACCCTGGTCAAAAATTGACTAGATTCTGGGCAGAATTTCTGGTCAAAAAACGTTAAACTGACACTTATCTAGAAATTCTGTTTAAAAAATTTCTGAAATTTTTAAATAAGTGACATTTTAACATTTTTTATCAGAAATTCTGCCCAGAATCTGGTCAATTTTCTACCAAGGTATATTTAATTGAATAGTGAGTTCACAGTTCATTGTTATTTTTTTACTCATAAATTAAAATTAAAATTTGACCAAATAAAGATTCCTCGTACAACTCTATATTCGTCTCTCAGCTCCTACCTTAAAACACAATTAACCTTAACGGTTCGTCAAAACAATCGATATAGTCATTCCTCTCAAGCTCCCGTAAACTCCCCCGCTCCCGTAATCATCATTATCAAAGGCAACCCATTACCATACATTCGTTCCAACATTTTTCGTAATGACCGCTCTCCCACCCATTGTACGCAGCGTGTCGTGGGCTCGCGCGATAAAAGTGCAACTTCCAGATCCTATCTCCCATCCATACCTCTTACCCACCCACACACACACACACACAGTTTGAACTCGCAAGCAAAACTCTTTCAGCGGGCAATGCGTGTACATACGTATGTATCGCTAGCGCGGTAATGAAAGGCTTTAACACCTTTATGAAATCGCTCGAATGCGCTCGTGATTAGGCTCCCTCTCTCCTGGAGCCTTCCAGGAGCACGTACGCGCCGGCTTCCCCCCTTTTTGTCTGGCTTTGTACTTTGTAATTTACAAACGTTTGATCTTATTATTACGCGTTCGCTCATTAAAATTGTATTACGCGGAAGGATAGGGAGTAAAGGAGAAGAGAAAAAAAGAAGAGCCCGCGTGGAGAGAGAAAAAGAAGGACTTGGCGGAGCGGAGATTAACGAGTCTCGGAGGAGCCACGGCTGTGATTTTGCTAATTCCCGAACGGGGGAAAAGTTTTTCGCCGAGCAGGGGGGGTGTAATGAATGCAATCGCGGTAAGTATAAGGGAATAATTTCGCGGGTTACTTTAAGATGTCTTTTATTGTGGAAAAATTGCCGTGTATTAGGAGCGAACTGGCTGCGGGCATTAATTCGTATCGCGGTGAGTTATATTTATTAAGAGTTGTTATGTAATTAAAGTAAGGCTTTTAATTAAATTATAAAGGTTGGGATTTATACACTTTAGGCACGATTAACTTGCGTATGGGCTTGTTTATGTTATACTTTGGAAATAAAAAACTGTTATTCCAGCAATGTTGATTATATAGAGCTAGTATACAATACATTCTAAGTACTATGGTTTCAAAGACTAATATCTCTTATGAAGGAAAGTGTGCGTGAGATAGTTGTATTCTCTGAATAAAGATAAATTGATCTAGCGTTAGATACTGCGGTCAGTATTTCTTCTGCTAGTACATTTTACCTAGAAATGAGTTAATTTATTAAATTGGCTAGAATCTAACTGGAAACCTGTTAAAAACGACATAACTCGGCTAAATTTGGCGATACAACTTCTACTAAAATTCCTTCCCCTCATTCACAAAAAAAATACCTTTCACAACAATTATTAAAATCAAGACATCCACACCCTCACCTAACCTCCCACAACATCCACCTAACAACCTCACTCCTCTCACCCAGCATCGTCGCACGTGAGGATTAATTGGCTCTCTCGTCGGCATAGATTTAAAAAGCCGACGATTTCGCGGCTCTCGGCTCTCTTCTGGGAAAATCGGTCCGTCGGCCGGCCAGAGAGAGACCGCTTTCTCCTCCTCTCCGCTCCGAAGATTGGTTCAAGGTTCTCCTTTTTCCGCGCTCACCGAGAGCAGCGCAGCGGCAAAAAGCGAAACACGGAAACGTGACTGCGCGCTCGAGGTGTGCTCCTATATTGCGGTTTGCACACCTAACTGCGGCTTTTATACGTTAGAGGGATTCCTCGGAGCTCAAGTGGAGAAATTCGCGCTGGATTTACTTTTAGTCTCTCGCGCTTGAGTTTACGGACTTTACGATAATGCAGTCTTTCAGAAAATTATAGTTTTTTGCCAGGAAATATGGGACAGCTGTCTTTTTTTTTTCTCGAGCGTCGACGTTACGTTAACCAGCAATCCACAAGGTCGTCTTCATTTTCACTTGATCTCTCAATATATGGAATCCCCCGTATAAGTACAAACGACCGCATTGTGCACGCACGGCGTATACATATTACCCATAAACGCGCATATACATGTATATAAAACACCGAGCCAGCCTACCGAGACGGTCTGCACCTGCATAAACTCAGCACGAAGCCCGCAATGACAATCGTTACACATTTTTTCCCTTCATTAAGGAGAGCTCCGCGCGCGTCAACGATACGGTTTCTTACCCGCCAAATTAGACGCGCGAATAAATTCATCATCGTTATCGTGCCGGCGTTCCGCTCACCGGTATTCCGCAGTTGAAAGCATCGAGCTGCGCAAAAAGTCGCGGATTTTAGCATAGCGTTCGCGGAAAAGGCGTAGGAGTCGGCGCGATTGTGCGCTTGTAATTAGCCGCTCTTCAACATTCCGCGCTAACGAGCCAAAGGCGCACGCGCAGCGGTGACAGAGGCGCGATATGGTGCCGGGGGGATAGAGAGATTATAGTAATAAAAATAATTTATTAATTCGAGTAGTTTCTTGAAGGCACGCACTGTCGTAATGCGGCTTTCTGGAGGGGAAAGGGACAAAAAGTCGAGTGGCTCTAACGATGCGAATGAATATTCATTTAGCATTAAGACGCGGAGTTTCGAATTTTTTTCGAGCTTCGTAGCTTTACGTAAGGCAGCTGAATTAATAACGCAAATTGCGCGAAATAAATTTCATCCTTGAGAATTAACCCTTTCCCGCAAAGCTACCTCTGCGCAGCTCTCCGTCAAGCCTTTACAAAGCCCTCCAATAAAAAAGACAGCTCCCGAAATAATTAAAACGCCATTACGAGCTACCGCTGGGAGCGCTGCAACCGCAGCAGCCGCTCTCTCTCTCTCTCTCTCTCAGCAGGCGCGTGGAATTCGTTAAATTTACATGCTTGTAAAAGCCGCGCTCGCTCCATCTCGTATACAGCGCGCGCATATATACGTGTATACCCCACGTGTGTCCGATTCCGAGAAATACATTAGCGCATAATACCTACTTGAGAGAGGCTCGCGGAGAGAAACCTCGGAGAGCAAGAGAGAGAGAGAGAGGATCGTGTGGAGCTCGTGCGCGCATGGCCGAGAGGGTATTGCTGTCATTATATACGTACGAGCGTAAGTACCGCTCGGCCGAGTGAAAAGCCAATACGCGCGTTTTCTTGCGAGCGCGCGCGCGCAAGCGGCTGGTTGCAAGCGTGCAGAGAGCGAGTGCATTTTATTTCGATATATAAGAAAAGGCAATTTACGAGCGGCAGTAAAGCCGCGGAGGATTCGAGAGATCGAGAAAATGGGGAAAAAACGAGAGGAGGGAGAGGGGGAGATGGAAGAAACGCGGGCGTGTCGAGAGAGGTAGAGGAGAGCGGGAGATTGGTGAAGTTGCGCTGATTTGATCGAGAGTATTTGTCTGGACGGGCGATTGGCTTTGGGGTTATTGTAATGAAGTTGATGGGTTTTTGCGATGGTTTGACGTTATTGATTGGGAGAATTTTTTTAGAGGGCTGTTTGTATTGTTTGTTGTTTTTGGATGGATTAAGTATTTTTTTTAAGATGATGCAAAATATAGAAATTATTCTTAAGATGATTTATTAAACTAAAAAAATTAAAATTAATGGTATTTTATGTTGAGCTACTGTACACTTTCTCTATTTATTGGTCTTTGTAAGAAATTTATATAAAAAAAATATTTGATAACGAAAATACTATTTTAGAATTATACTTCTGATAAATTTATTTTATATTTTTAAATTTTAATAAGACTTTGATTAAAATAAAAAAAAAAAAAATAGCAAAGTTATTATGCATATAACTGCTAGGTTAAGAGTATATAATCCCACTCCCTGATCCATTTTGCAATTTGATCTTAAACTGCGACAATAATAGAAGCGGCTTTTAAGTAAGAGTGTATTAAGTCTATTATTTCAGAGCTACTGGCGTTATTTTTCTTTCCAGTATTGCACGCGTTTTAAGGCCTAATTTCTCAACTTTCTTCAGGGGATAGCTGCATAAGAATGTCAATTTATTTTCAAGCCTCGCATTCTTTTATGCCTCAGACGATGGCATACTCGGAAAAATGTTATGTAAAATTTACATAAATCTATGCAAAAGACACATAAAAACTGACGTAAAAGCGGGATTATGTAAGATCTGCAGGAATTCACTCTATGATTTCTGCAAACTTGTTTCAAGTCACATTATTTTTAGTTAATTTATTACAATGTATTCCAGCTGTTTTTTTCTCTATCTACAAAACAGGCCAATCAGACACTGAAGAAAAAAAAACAACCATTACTTTCAATGTCAAAAAATGTTAGCTTCACAAAAAATCAATTTTATTTACCTTCGCTATATCAAACCTAATTTTACTTTTACCATCATATCTCTGAGAGTTCCACCATTTCTAAAACAGGACCCCGTACGTATCGCCAAAAATATTCCATTACCAACACACACCCAACATCCAAATCGCAAACCGAATCCAACTCTCCGGCACTCCCTCGAAACTTCCCAAAACACCAACCAAAAAACCTTCGCCTCTAAAAAAAAAGCCTCACCACATACACACATCCCCGAAGGCCGACGGAACACGAAGATTACTTCGCTCGCGGGTCAGAGCCACAAAAAAAAAATAAATCCACCTCTCTCTCTATCCTGCATTAGAAGCCCGAGCGCGCGCACAATGACAGGAACTTCAATTACGAGAGAGAGAGAGAGGATCGAGCCTTACGAAATATGTCACGATGAAAGCGTGAGAGAGCGGCTTGTGTGTGTCGCAGCAAGACCTTTCACGACCTCGAGGAAGATGTCTATCAAAATCGTCGAGCGTGACTTTGACATTTCGCCTTCGGAGGAGGACGCAGGAGAGCAAGTGAGTATTGTGTCCGAGCGAGTCTATTAGGAGACGCCTCTGCGCGTGTGTGCATTCCTTTTTTAGCCTGAGAGAGAGATAGTAGATGAATCATTGTGGGCAAGATGCGTTCGGTTGGGTTCTGAGGTTTTTTTTTTGGGAGGGTGATTATTTCTCTTTTGTGCGAGAGAACGGCTTTTCGGATGTAATTGTTTGAATTAGCCTGATTTGTACCGTTCGATTGGACGGCTGGTAGTGCTTGGGTTTTGGTAATTTTCGGGGGAATTGATGGGAATGACCTACATTTTTGGTCTCCTGATGTGTATCTGGGTTTTTTTTTGGTACTTCCTACTTGCTTAAGTGATTGAATTATGCAAATAGTTAGAGAAAGTTTTTCTTAATTAAGTATTATTTTTATTTAGAATAAAGATAAATAAATATGAATATTAATTTTTACTAACTTGTTATAGATTTAAAAAAATATTTGTAATCGTAGATTAAATAAAAACTAGAAGTAATATTCAATAAAGAATGGAGATTTAATCTTAAGAGCTACTTCAAATTACTGCGTCTAAGGAAGTTTACGAAAAGGCATATAAAAGTCCAATTTCAGATATCAGATTTGAATTTCGTCGGACCTTATCTGCCATCGGTTAATATCATTCTTTATCTTTTCAAATTATAAGAAAAATTGTGAGTCACTAAAACAAGGCTTCCATAATCCAGAAAAACATGAAGCTCAACATTGAAGATGGACTCTAAGCTAAAATATTTAAAACTATAAAAAATTCTTTTCCAATGTTTCACTTTATTCAGTGTTTCATGCCCTCCATCAATACTTAACGAATCGCTCGTCTAATTACTTTACAGAATTCCCATCCAACATATTCTTCCTCGCCCAAAAAATTAAATTTCGCCCACCCCGTTATAATTGCGCCTCGGAGAAAAAACAAGCAAACAAAACTTCCCCCGAGGCTCTCCGTAATCACTTATTAATAAAATCGCAATTCGCGTCGGAGACCGGCTCTCTTCCCTAAACAAAGCACAAAACATCCTTCCCCTCTCCCCTCACCCAACCGAAAAAAAAAAAAAAAACCGTCCGCACCGACGAAAAACAAAGCTCATCGTGTAAAACACGATTACTCGGGGCGCGTATATACTCGCTTGCCGATCGCAAAAAGATCGAAACAAAAATGGCTCTCGGCTCGCCGGCAAAAAGGCGAGGCTCGCTGCAAAAAGAGAGCAAAAAGCTCGCCTACGTATATACTCGCTCTCTCGCTCGCAAAAAGAGAAGACTATCGAACGAGCGGCTGCACGCGAGAGACAGAGAGCAGCATGCAAGCCTCTAAAAAAGATGAAGAGGGAATATACATTCGACGAAGCCGTGTGTGTGCTGTGCAAGAGAGCCGATCGAAGCCTCGGCCCTCTCTCGCCCCACCTCGCTCTCTCTTACACACTAGCTCCTCTGCAAGGCCGCGCGACGGGACAGGCCCGTCGAATGTTAACGAGGAAGCCTCTCTCTCACTCTAGCTCGCTGCCTGCGAGAGCTATAACGTTTCGCTCCCTCCCTCGGCCGAGCGCGATCTCCGCGTATGATTTCCAGCGGGCCTCCCATTGGCCGGGCCTCGCCGCGGCCGTACCGCCTTCGAGGCAGCTCGCGCGAGGCCTGGCATATACTCACACGAGGCTTGAGAGAGCGCGGGTATAAACAAAACGTTGGGAAGAGAGTGTGTGGAGATGTGGAAGGGAATTAATAACGATCGGAGATGATTTTTTTCGGAGATGAGGTGCCGATGTTGGGGGAGAGGGTTCGATCGATATGCGCTGGGGGTGAGATGATGAAAAATTGAGGATTTTTTTTTGCTTTTGGGGGGAGATGAGATGTACAGGTGTTGCGTGGATGAGAACATGGTGTAGTCAGAGCTTTTGAAAATTTATTAAGCGTGAAGTATTTCAAAGGAGCAGGGAGAGTCTTTAAAATTTAAATCAGCCGGGTTTCAGGCTGGAGGAAGTGCGATGTTTATTTAGCATCGGGAGTGCCGAATAATAAACAAAGGGTGCTTACGCTGGAACGAGATGTTTGTAGTTAGAATTTGCAGATTTTAGTAAGTTGTTAGAGTTGTGGTTTGAGCTATCTGAGAGATCAGGCATCAGAGGATCAGTTCATAAATAATAAGTTGTAAGTTGATTTAAGAAATATGTTTGAAAAGTTTTGAAATATAATATGATTTGAACAACACGAAGAGCAAACAAGATTAGGATAAATTTATGAAAATTAAGGACTATCTACAAACTCCCATATTTCAGGCATACAGACCCAACAATACAACAATGTAGTAACCACTGTCATGATTAAATCCCAATATGATATAAATCCAGACAAAATTATTGCCCTCAAAGCCATTTACACCGCGCTCGTATTACCTTCAAAAAGATCACAAAGCAACGAAATGAGGATATTCGTTTTCATTAACGGCCTGCCAAAGACACCCATCGGCGCGCCAGAAAATTCCCGGTATTGATTTCAATATCACGCGCGGCTGGGCCCCGCGAATTCCTCTTCGCCCATAACAACATCCATCCCTCTCTCTCATCCAAATCATAGTAATTTCCAGCGCCGCTACATCGTGCAAACGTCGCCCAATATGATTCCCCCGCGCGCCGACTTTTTAATCTGCCCCCACCGTTATAAATCGGGCCGAAGTGTAAAAGAGCGGAAAATTCGATTTTAGCAGATTGTACACGAGCCGAAAGTGAGGTTAGGGTGGGGATAATTCGGCATCCCGCGCAACATTTATAACGTAATGGCGGGTATAATCTGCGGGCTGTAATAATATCAATTACCCGAGTGCGACGACTGCGCTGCTCGGGCTTTTGGTCCTGGGGTAACAGCTGGCCGCGGAGCTTTCATCTAGGCGGATATAAAAATGCGGATTCGCGAAACTGCGGACAAGTGCAGTTAGTGCGTGCTGGCCAGCTGACTGCTTTTGTGGATGTGTGTGTGGGTTTATGCGTGAAGGAGTGCACTTGTTATAAGTTAATTTTCGCGAATTATGTGTGGATCTTGATGGTACTTTACGCGGTTGTAATGGCTCTTTTAGACTTGGAATGGACTGAAATGTTGATATAGTAAAAACTTTGACGAAAAATTGTTTGAAGATGAATTTGAAATCTGTGAAAATTTTGAAGGTGTGATGATGTAAAATCGTGCTTCTATTTACCTTTTTGCTTCTCTTTGTCTTTTTATGTTACAACAAGTAAATAATCTTACATTCTCATCAAACTTCCTCTGCGACAAATGTTAAAACTCTATTTAACATGTATCGGATTACCAAAATTAATTTGATTTCAGAAAACCATATTAAATTCTTTACAGGTAGGCATAATCTACACTGATTTTTCTAAGACTTTTATGAGAGTTAACTGTGAGCACCTCCTTCTCAAATTATGAAATTCTTCATGCAAGAGTCACGTCATGATCTCATAATCGCAGCGTACAAAATGCTTTATGTATATTGTACATTGAAAGTACTTCATCCCAGAGAGGAATTCTAAACTGACCAGACATATTTTTTTTCAAAATTATCTCTATAATAAAGAAAGGCTATTTCTACTAGTGAAAAATTCACATATAAGAGCTATTAACTTTTTAAATACAATAAAAACAGTAGAGAGCATTTAGCAATGAAATTCAGAGCACACTGCTTCCACCACCAGTCGCAGCGTAAGCTGCTCAGAACAGACTATAAATTTTAAGTTAATTTGACAAAAAATCAAGATATATTTTACAAAAAAAGGTTGAAAATACTAAGCTCTGATTGGCCATTTTGCAATTTCGTTGTAGGTAAGAATCAATCTTTCTCTATTTGTGAACCTGTTTGAGATCTGGATATATCAATTCTATTGTATCAAAATGAATGCGTTTGATCGGATATATTTAGGACTTAATAGACTGATTCCAATGCTTCGAGTACATTTAATACAATACCTTATGATTCTATGAGTATATAAAACGCTAGTATATAGTATGTAGCTTACTCTAATGCTCACAAATTTGACCATAAACGGATTTCCGTAAGGTGGCGCGGTGTGAAGATTGTATATTGCTTGTACTGCAATATTTATTGTATTTTGTTTAATAATCTTCAAAGCAGTAATCTTTAACTACTCAAAATATTGTGCAGAAAATTTTTCTGAATAAACTGATATAATTGCGTACTGAAATTATTTG
>UELX01001884.1:0-37185 GCA_900480035.1 Eupelmus urozonus
AAATTTATACCGGGAAGTAGGTAAACTGCAAATCGTCGGTAAGTAGGAACCTACAAGGTAGTTATAGAGATTTGCAATTGCTAACAATTTCAGTCACTTTCTTAATTGTATATAATTTTAATAAAATTTTTATTCATTTTTAGTTTTTTTAAATAGTAAATTTTTTCTAATAATTAAAACCGTTTATTTTGTTTTTATAGAAAATACACATGAAAAAGGAAATAAATAAAAAGTAACTTGATTTTTGTAGAAAATTGTATATTTCTAATTAATTAAAACATCTTTTATACGTCTGGATTTTAATGTCAACCGCATTTTCATTAAGTTTTATAACTCTATTCTTTAATATTACATCATAAAATTATCCTTACAACAATATATAATAATTATATTGTATATGCCACGTAATTTCACATCTTATTGCAAAATCGGTGCCAAAAATATTTTAATGCTAACACGAAGAAGTAATTGACTCACGGCCACTTATATCAAACAACATCGAATCTCGAGTAGTCCGATAATACACTAGATTGTAATGAAAAATCGTGAAAGTGATTGCAATGTATATGGACTCGGTTCAGTAGTAAGCGATAGTCAGTTATATAATTTAATCAAAACTTTCTAACCAGAGTGGGCGTTCGCACGAAATGCATTTGGATTCGAGAGACGACCAGCTACGCACACAATAGACTGCGCCTGTATACGACAATTCCAACTGAGTCAAACAATGGACGCGAGAGCTTACTTATACCGGGAGTATTCCCCCCGAGCGCCATAAAAACTTGCTTTCCCGAAGGGGATGCGGAACCCCATAAAGACGCGAGTAGCAGTTGCGTCCACGAGAGACGGATATATTTGTCACTCGATTAGCTTACTGCCACTTAACTCATTGATCTGGACGAGAACGCGTGGCACTTGCACATTGCACTACGGTCGTATATACGTGCGTGCATCTATCGCGTGCGCCGCTCCATTAACGCGGCGAGTGCGTCTGACACTTCAATTGCTCGCTGCCGCCGCTCTCCTCGTCACACAGTTTGAGCGAATTACGAGGAAGTGCTATCGTCTTCGAGGGAACGCTAGAGTTTGCACACTGCAAATTGGTCGGGCTAACAACATAGACATATACCGCGAGTGGCTTATTAGAATTTGAAATAGTCTATATCTGCTTCCGAAGTTTTACTTCTCGATACAATGGAGAAACGGACGTATTTTCTCGTTTCCGTTAAAACAATTTATCGAACGTCTTACGCTTAAAATAATGACGTTTACCTACTTACACATATCGTGAATTTAAGTGGTCTACGTTCGGATTTCTACTGGTGATGAGACGAAAACGATCTGACTTGATATATTGGAGTCTGTCAATAGTCTAGGACATTGAGGCGTAATTTCGAATTTGTTTCAACTATTGAGAACAGTACCGGTTTTTTTCGCTTAAAACAGAAGTCTGAGTAATTAAATGTCAAGTTTTACAATCCACGATAAAATCACCATTAATTAAAAATTAACATCTTACATTAAGTGATGCTTCGATTATGAGGAAACTTTGTCACTACGGTTTATTGTCAATTTATTCCATAAATGCATCACTTTAAGGAAATCAAAGCTAATTCTCTTAATAAAAGGAGAATCAACCATGTATCACCTTTGCGTCAAGCATAAAATCATTCTTCCGTAAAAACAAAGTTACCACGCTCTATTTACATTATTTGCGAGCAGCTTATAATATAATTTCTATAGCTCGAAGTCGGTGGTGTCTTCACATCTATTGTTAAGTAAAATCAAATAATAAAAAAAGATAAAATACACAAATCATAGTCATTGTTCGAGC
Source organism: Eupelmus urozonus (assembly GCA_900480035.1). NCBI lineage: Eukaryota > Metazoa > Arthropoda > Insecta > Hymenoptera > Eupelmidae > Eupelmus > Eupelmus urozonus. Next base: position 1,835 of record UELX01001884.1, read on the forward strand.
CGTGTGCTGAGCATCGGCTATTTTTACAATTGAGAGTAACTCGCGACTGTCGTGTGTATCTTAACCGTGTCGGAGAACTTTGAAGTCTCTGATCACGGGCACATCTGATCGATCAAACTCGCGAGTTTGGCGATTTCCTAGGAGGCAGCTGTTCGGTTTACAGGCGCCGCACCAGTCGGTAAACCAGAAGGACTGCTCGTTTGTTGCTTGGCACGTCGGCGTTTATTTAGCAGCGGGTTATTCGTATGGTCAAGCTGTTTCAGATTGGCAGTGTCATAGTCAACACGCATCGTAGCCAACGAACGTGTCATTTCCTCTTGAACTTCGGGCCACAGTTGTTCTCCTTCTCGGAGCACCCGACCAGTATGTAATGGCGTATCCGGCACCTCGGTGTGTTTCTAATAACGAAAAAATTTAATTTTTATTTATTTGATATTTTCAAATTTTTTATGCTTATGCAATGAGCTACTAATTTTTTAAAACAAAATTCTAATTAATGGTGTAGGTGTTATAAAGATTATGATCAAGCGGCATCTAAGTCTTATACGTTTATATTATCAAAACATTGCAGAAAATTACTTTAGCGACACGTTTAATTTTTTAAAAATATTTTCGAAATCTGTTTCATCAATTAATTGTACGCATAGTAAATGTATTAAAATCGCAAAGAACAGGAAGCCAATCTATTGCACTTTATAAAAACATATTGATTATTAAAAAAAAAAATAAATAATTACAATTTTCTATCATTCTACTAATAATAAATACAGGTACTGAATTTTTAATTCTAATTAACAAATCACTTCTTCGAATCGGCATCAACTTACAGCAATCCATTTATTTTTCATGACTCCATCGATTTGCAGTCTTTCAAGCGGGTCAGTGCACAGCATGCTCTTAATGAGGTCGCGTGCTTCTACGCTCACGTTCGACCATTCGGGAGCCGGAAAATCGTACTGACCCAGTCTGATTCTTTTCTTCATGCCCGGTGATATTGCCAGACCGTGGTTACTATAGAACGGTGGGAAACCGCACAATCTAGAATATTAAGAACGTAACTTTTAGTGGCAATCGATTTTCGATAAATAATTTATTAGTTTAATCTGTGTAAATTGTACTTACAATATGTACATAATAACTCCTAGCGACCAAATATCACAACTTTTGTCGTATTTTTCTGGTCCAAGAACCTCAGGTGCTGTAATTTAAAGTAATTACGTTAATTGAATATTATTAGTTTTTCGTAAATATAATTAAATATGAGAAAATTATGTAAGTGACTAAAAAATCACCGGATTGTAAACATGATTGCATGATGACATCATTTTATAACAATTATTATATCTTGTTTTGATTTAAAAAATTGATTTTCCCGTGATTAACGCATTATCTTGACATTATCGTATCAGAAGTTTTAGAAAAAACGTGACTTACCGACATAGTAAGGCGTATAACAAGGCGTCTGAAGTGTGTCTTTCAGATGAGTCTCCTTGGCGAAGCCAAAGTCAGTCAGCTTTAAAATGCCCATACTACCTGCAAATAGAATTTTAATAAGTATAAAAAACAATCAGAGCAAAACAATACAACGAATTTTAAGCTAAACATCAAAGCTTCCTAGCACTATCTAAATATGCTAAAAACTAAAATTATTTAATGACTTTCATTACCAGTCGGTAATTGTTCATCGACTGACTCGGTCACTGTGCCAGTTTAGGAAAAAATTTAACAGATTTATTTTTGCTTATAACAATATTTAATCAATGAATAAGAATATATTTAAAAATACTAATAACGATTCAATACCTGGCTTGGAATACAACAGGTTTTCTGGTTTCAGGTCTCGGTGTGCTATATTCTGGTTGTGTAGGTGTTTCACGGCGATGCAAATTTCGTACATAATTTGTGCGGCTTCTGCGTATTGGAAAAAGAGAAGCGCATGAGAAACAATGTTTAAATATGAATGAGCGAGTGACGCTCGTCGAAAACGTCAAAAATATCATTCTATATAATAACAAACGCATTAAACAGACATTTGGACATTCATTCGTTACTACAACCATTACAACCGCGATCAAGACTTCAAAAATTCATTAAAAAGCAATCAAAAGCCCACGCGCCCCGCAAATCATTCCCGCGGGAGAAAGTCACATTGAAAAAGCTCATTTACCCCTCTCCGTGAATGCGCCATCCTGCCTCTCCTGTATCCTCTGGAACAGCTCGCCTCCCTCCATGCTGCAAGAAATAATACCATTTTACGCAACGCTCGTCATAATTCCCCTTCGAGGAACAAAAAAAAAGAAAGAAAATAGCCGCTCCACTCGAAAGTGTACAAGGCCGCCTCTCTCAAATTGCTCAACGATCGGCTTTATAGCTCGGCAAAATACAGCATGCCGGACAATAAGAAAGATGCGCTTACCACTCCATGACGACGAGCAGGCATTTATTTCCGCCGTAGGTGTTCTCGTAGACGTCTTTCACCTGGACGATGTGCTTGCAGTTCGAGGCCCGCCAGTGCAGCTCGACCTCCCGCCTCGCCTTCACGCAGTCGTGCAGAACCTGTTGGATGAAAATTTCAGTTTTAGCTTTGGCGAAATGTTTTGCGTGTGATTTGAGTTTTTGCGATGTTTTTATTATTCTGTGTGTATGGCTGGTTGGATTTGAGGAATTCGAGCAGGTTGAGAACGGCCGTAACTAATCTTTGATAATAGGCGTAGCGAGATAAGGTGAGCGCGATATCGAGACTTTTGAGAAAGAGCGTGTGTGGCAATCGGCTTTTCTCATCGGTGTGAATGTTTGAGAAGAAAATTAACAGGAGTCGTATTCTCATTGTTCTTTGGAGTGAGATGTATCTATATAAAAATATTTTTCTCGGACGTGAATTAGATAAAGAACAGTTGTTATTTATATTTCAATAAATTTGAAAAATTTATTTATTCCTTATTTATTCTTCGCAGTTTATCGTATATCCACGCACATTCGCCTCAAAGAATCACCTATTTCGGTACGGAAAACTATCTCAATATCTCAAGGCAATCGATAAATCCCAAAGTTTTTCTTTCCGCAGCCAAAATTGGCGAAACGCGCAAAAGCAGCGCTGAAAAGGTATATAAATCGTCGCTCTAGACGGCGAGCAAGTAAAGACGCGTAACAGCCTTCGCAAACACACACATACATACAATGACAAAGACGCGCATCTGCCTATGTCAATTCGCGCACTGCACGTCGGCTCAGCGTAAATCAAGCCTAGCTCAGCGAGCGCGATTTCAAATTGGCCGGTTCCGCCGATTCTCAACTAAAAATGTACATTTTTTTTAAACGCGCGCCGAATTTTGTTTGGTTGAGGTCGTCACCGTTTTTTTAAATGCACATAACGTATCGAGGCTGGATATACGCGTGGGCGAGATGTTTTTTAAGATGTTAGGTGTATACGGTAAATTATCCACGCCCTTATGTACCTGTATAAGGAGACGAGATGGTTACTGTAATACGCGGGTACGCGCTAATTGTGTTTGCACTTTTAGAGCGAGCGCTGGGTTAGCTGTGACCCTGTTTGCCGAGCGGGATGGATCTGTGTTTTGTTCGACGATGAGTGATTGGGTATGATGAATTGGTGGGTGTAATTTTGGCTGTGACGGTTATTTTTGTGGGGGAGTTGAGTTTTAGTGGGGGGTTTGGGAGGGTATTGTTTTTTGAAGGTTGATTGTTTGTGTTGAGGTATGTTTGTTATGTATTGTGAAATAAAAATAAATAAGGAAAATTTTAGTTTACAGCATATTTAGGGAACATGATTAAGTTCGCGTAAAAAAGTTAAAAAAAGTACAAAGTAAAATTTTATAAAATTTTCTGAAAATGTAATACCAATTATATATACAAGAGTAGTGAACATTAAGTTATGGCAAAAAATGTAAAGATATAAATCTTGTTAAACGTCAACTTATCGGATTTATTTAAATAATATATTTTACTTGCAACATATCGAAGTAAAAAGTTGCGACGTAAATGCTTTAAATTTTTTTACACATTAAGAACGCCGAATAATTTTCAGGTGTCAATTTTAAATTTAAATGTGCTTGGAATTTCATTAATAGAGGTCCCATTTCGCTTCCTATACAGTTTAGCTATAGCTGATGAAAATGTATTTATTTGAGGCGCCCGCATAATACGATGCCTTTAAAAGAAAAAGTATACTAACATTACGTTGGTAATTCTTATTTTATGCTCAAATATGTGGAATGTGTTAAATAAATAAAATGCAAGTTACAAGTCACTCTGGTAAATTGACATATCCATTTGTAATTGTTAGATTCGAAAGATATGAATAGCTACACGGCTCAAACTTTTATATTGAATGTAGTAGAATCAAGAATATTATACTAATTTTGTGTAAAAATAAAAATACACGTGCACAAATTTTGTTATTTTTATTAAGAAAAGTAAACAGAAATTTGTGTTATTTTAGTCGTTTGACATGTGTCTTTTATGATTCTTTGTGTAGTTCAGTAAGAATAGAAACATTAACGAAACAATTGTGTTGAATGTTCTACAATGTATTTTTAGAAGATAATTTTTTCATTATCTTATAAGTACGTTGTTTAATTTAGAATCAATAGTGCTAGATGAAAAACTCAAGATAATTTTCATAACATATATGGAAGGAATATTTTCTCTAACAGCAAATTAATTAATGGAAAAACTAATAGCGCATTAATCATACAATCATATAAGCAATTAAATTTAATGAAGAATGTTCACAAACTTATTAAAAACTTATATAATTTGTATAAAAAATAACTGATTTGAATTACAAATCAAAAGAAACCTTCCCGAAGTTATCACATTAAAACTTAGTACACAAACTTTATAAAACTTTCGGAGTGTCGTAACCAGAAAGTCCAAAGTTTCGCGGCGTACTCAAACACTTAACATTTCTAATTGACTGATAGGCGATAAAAACCTCAGCCTTTAAATCATTCATTTATACTCTCAATAAATAACAATGAACAAGCACCACGCGTAAATAAAAATAAATTCATAACCGCTCTCTCATTAAAGACAAAAGCTCCTATAACGCTGCAAAAAATATTCAAAGCAGCCGCAGCTCGTCGATTTCGTAATAAACAACAATGACTAAAACGAAGACGTAGAGTCAAGCCTATATCCATGACTCACCACTCCTCATATCCCACAACTCTGTCAAGAATTTCACTTACAATTAGCCCAACAAGCCCCATTAACAACCATCTCTCTCTCCACCCCCGCAATCCCCAGCCATCCAAATCCCCATCCCAAATCCCTCCAAACTATCTCACAGCCTCCAAGATAAGAAAAAATGGGAAAAGAGTCAGCCTCAGGAGCCCGACTAGGTATGTATCCCTTCTAAAAATAGCCTCTGACTCGCGCTCGGCTCGTCTTCGACACGTATAGAGCCGGCGCATATCTCCAAGCGCGCGCAGCACGGAAAGGGCGAGGACCGTAGATGCACCTCTCCACATATAAACGTGGGAAAAATCACGGGATGAATCACTGCTTCTCTGATCTCGTGCCCCCCTCGAGAAATCGATTCCCAATATATCCTCGTGCGCGTGTATGTATATACATGTATACGGAGCTGCTTCGGAAAGGAAAGGAAAAAAAATTCCACGTTGAATTCCCGTATATACGCGAGAGCGCGCGGGCTTCCCCGAGGCCGTTTACACTGTGCTGGATGACGAAACTTGGATATATAAGCGCGAGAGTGTGTGTTAGTGTCTATACGTGTATACATAGGAGTTTCTTTTCGTTCGCGGATAGGTGGATTATTGAGCAAGGCGCTCGTCTGTGTCCGGCTAATTGCCGGTGCCGAAGTCCGCTCGTAATGGTGGCACGAAGGTTTTTACTCGAGGAGCCGAGAATAACGATTGTTTTGGTTTGTTTATTATCTCCAGCTGTTTTTTTGCTCGTCAGTTGGAGGTGAGGCGCTCCAATTATATATCGAATTACCCGACTGCAAGGTGACATGTCGGGAAATTCGCCATGGTGCGGATAATTTTTGAATCGGGGATAGCTTTAGCGTTAGTAACTCGCGGTGAGATAATAATAACCCGGCTGCGTAATAAAAATAACAGTGACTGTTGATAAGCGATGCGTCGATTCGCTTTTTTTACGCGGCGCGTAACGGATATTCCTTTTAATATCTAGCGTATATGCATGTTCGTTAATACGTGCCTTTTTGAATTACGTTTTTAAAATGAATGCGGAAGATGTAGGGCAGCGGTTCCTTCGTGTATGTAATAATTACACGCCGGCTGCGCCTTGAATAATAACGGCGCACTCTTAAGAAGCTCAAGCAGCAGCCCTTTTAAAAAAACGCGCCGCATAATTCGAGATGCGTTTTATTTATCTCGATGTAGGCCGCGCCACTTATTTTAAGCCGAAAAACCCTCCTTAGCGCGCGTATATATACACAATACAAACTCCCGGCGTTTTCTTATATTTACTCAGCGCGCGAAGTAGAATCTCACTCAATCCGCTCAGTTTTATCATAAACAATCCCCGAGCTCGCGGAGATTAATCTTTCGTAAATCGAAATATGCGGAAGTCTGGCGAAGGACGTCGGTCTTCTGTTTGACTATAGCGGACTTAACGATCGTCGGAAGCGGCACTTTTTTTTTTTCACTGCGGCTTCGTGAAAAGCGTAGGATGCGCACTTGCGCGATTTCCGTTTTTTTTTCCTACTATATAAAACACGCAAGGAGGCTATAAAAAGTACACGTTTTTATTTACGCGGCCGCGAGGCTATCAATTACGCTATATACTCGAGAGTTGTTCTACTGTATTTATAAAAATAAGTATCGCCGGCGAGAAAAAGTTTTATCGGCTATTTTTAATAGAGCTGGAGATTTTCCCGCGTGCACTTAAAAAGAAAAATTACAAGGGCACAACTCGAGAGTTGGTATAGTGACGGATTATGAAGAGCGCCGGGCTCTATTTTATTTTATCTAATCAGTGTTGACTCTGACTACGCGCATCATCGCACCTATAAAAAAATTTATTTCGGTAAGGTGATGAACGATTTGCTCGAATCAATGCGCGATTGCTTAAACATACACTCGAGCGTATACGAAAATTATTACACAGGAAAATCGGAGCTATTCGTTAGAAGAATTAAAAGCACACGAGGAAAATGAAATAACGATCCAAGTACACTCTGAAATTACTCCGCGGCGTAACGATCGCCTTATCTCAATAAACTAACCCGACTCTCGCATTGCGCAAAAATGATTCACAATATTAATTTCCGCCCGCGCTATTAAATTTCTCAACAACCCATCACAAGCCTTAACCGATCAAACCATCACACACACACACCAACACCAAAAAAAAAAAAAAAAATAGACAAGTCATCCAACGAACCTTGAGCGCGTACTTGTCTCTTGTCTTGCGATCGTAGCACTGCACGACCTTGCCGTTAATCCCGAGTCCCAGCACATGGTTACTAATCTCGTAATCGTCGATAATCGGCGTGGTTTTCGGCTGCCTGGGCTCGATCCAGGACGTCGGCTCCATCCTGGGTATGACGAGGCTCGGCGGTGGCTGCTGCGTCCTCCGCTGCTTGTCCGCCGCGGCGGAGCTGCGCTTCCTCACGCGCTCTGCAAGCCGAGTGAACATGACTACTTGTGTGTATGTATATGCAGCGGAGAGCCGCTTAAGTATATCTGGCGCAGTGCGGATCGCCGGCGATCATTCGGTTAAAACCCTTCTGGCCCCCCCACTTTTTTATAGTCGCCTTGGGGATAGTATAGCGAAAGGATAACGCACGCGCTTTTTCTTTTGCGGCTGGAGCCGATCGATTTCGTTTGCCTCGCTCTCTGTGGCTGTGTATGCGTAGGGAGATAATCCCGGCTGTTACTCAAGCCGCGGAAAATCCAGTGTGTACACAAGCCCGAGGAAGTTCCGAGAGTTGCCGGCCTTTTCCGGGAAAGGCTGCGCGTATACGCGCGGGGATAAGGAGCGATTGGTCAGAGTGTATACAGGCTCCTTACGCGCGCGCGTCTAACGACTTGTCCGATCGGCGAATGACTGAGGAGAGGCAAATGTGTGCGACTGTATATCGCTGGACGCGTTATCTTTGCCTGTTTATCTGAGGAGTTAGCGCGGGTGGGGCGGCTGTGTGTGTTAATGTGTGCGTATATATGGCTTGGGAGATGGAGAGTGTGGTTTGAATTTTGCGCGCCGAGAGGAAATGAGGGAGAGAGATAGAGTTTGGCTCGTGCGTAAGCGATTGCAGGTTTGATTAAGCGCGGTGCAAGGGCTTTTTAAGAGAGCAGCTGCATGTGCTCTGGAATGCGGCGATCGGAAGTTGGAATTGCGGGCTGACGCGGGATGGTTAATTGGGTCGGGGAAAGACCGAGACGGGGGTTTTTTTTGGAGATTGATAATGTTTTGGGTATTGGGGATATTTGTAATGAGTTAATGTTTGTCGATGTGTAAAAGTTGAGTGTTTATGTTGCCGATTTCAAAAGAATGAGGGAATGTTCGTTTATTTGAATATTTTAACACGGAGAGTTTTGGCAGTCGGTTTATTACAATGTTATTTTAACATTATGTATTAAGATACTCAAGAGGGTATCTGAAAGCTTAATTTTGTACGAGGTAACTTTAAAGGCTTTAAAAACTATTTGTTGCCAAAAAATACAGAAATCCATTTTTTTATTTAATTTTCTATTTTTTTTAAATATTGCCAAAAAACTTTGTTAATATTTTTTTTAATAAAAATTTGATGTAATTGCGCAATTAAAAAATTATGTGCAAAATTAAATGCGAGAATTTATTTTTAATATATACGTAGTTTTCACATTATATTAATATCTGTGTTTGGTATAGAATTTTACACCTTTTCTAAAATATTAATTAAGAATATCAATATTAACAAATTTTAATAGCATATTAAAAAAAAAATATTTTTATTAAATCAAATATTTTAAATTCTGTATTTGAAATATAGTGTTCACAGTACAGTAATCCAATTCAATGACAATATTTTAAACATTCGGTATTCAAATATATTTGAACAGACATTTAAATAATCTGTGTTTAAAATATCCATCACTGACATGATGAAAATGAGGTTTAGTTTTGTACTTAGTTTTTAATTGTTGTAAAATATTTCACGTCACGTTGTTGCTTAAAGGAAGAATAACAACGTGACGTCGTTATATTTTTGAAAAATTAGAATCTAAAAAAAAGAATAAATAAAACAGATTCCTGCATTTTTATAACAAAGAGAGTTTTATATTGTCTTATATAGAGTCTTATAACTATTAATTTTGAATGTATTTTAAATAAAATGCGTTTGGAAACTACCTTAATTAAGATCTAGCTAGAAAATTGAATCATTAAATCAATTGAACAAATGTACTAACGTAGTTACGTTCGAGATAAAATAAAGCTAAATAAAGAGGAATAGACTGTTATATTTGTTTTATCAATAGTAAATACCCGAAGACAACGTCAAGTAAATTTTATTCAAGTTCTAGCTAGATAACCTAATTATTAATTTAGATCGTGGACATTTTTAGGTCCTAGCTGGACCCTAATTACTATCTAAACAATCACAATTTATTTCAGTCATCCGTCAATATTAACTTTACTTAAAACAAACAAAAAATAATCGTCCAAGTCGCATTCCCCAGTAATAATATCATTTATCGATTGTAAATAAAAAGTCCCGATAAAAAAAAAAGGTGGGAAAAAACTGGAGCAGGACGCGCATCGGTGCCAATGCTACGCTCTTCGCATGAAAAATGCGCGGAAATTCATTATTTTTAAATATTTGATAAGCTGCCAAAAATGTATAGATTTAGGTGCTCAAACGCGCGGCGCGCGCCAGTCTGTATCACTCAGTTTACACAAACTTGCAAAACACTGATTCCTAGCTTCGACAAAGTACGGATAATTTATTAGAACAAACAAGCCGTTATTTCAGGAATTCCTTAATCCAGCGATTCATCACAGTTCAAACCTCGTCGAAGATTTAATTGCGCTTCCACGATTTTTCGTATATACACAGCAAGATGCATTTTTTCGATGAAAACGCGCGCGCGAGCGGTGATGTATATCACTAAAAATAAAGAACGCCGCGGATGAATTCTTAACGAGCGCGGATTGCGTAACTTCCATTTTAAGCTCTAATTTCAAACGACGATCATTAAAACCTTCCCGATCCACTAAAGAAGTAAAGACTTGGACGATTTAAAGAACCAGTATACTTACAAACTATACACCCAAAGACGCGCGCGACTCAGAGAGGGGGAAGCCTGCATATATATAAAAAGCCGAGAGAGAGAGAGCGAAGGGTCCCCTATACACATATATACACCCACTTCCATATATATATATACTCACACAAAAACTGCGCCTCGAAAAAAAGCAAAGCACCTCCTCCAATCCTTTCCTAGCGCTTCACCCAGCGACTTCCTCTCTCACACTAAATTATCTGTCTTCCGGATTTCTCGTATCAGACGATTATCATCGCGACATGACGGACGGTGTGTGTATGAGCGCTCAGCCGCCGCTGCTCCACTACTGCGCTCGTCGACGCGAGCGCGTTTCTTTAGGTGTGTGCGTGATGCGATTCGTGGCGCCTCCGCGTGGCGTCGGCGCGCGCTTCGAGCTGCTTGAATTATTTAATTCGCGGCTCCGCCGGGTTTTGTGTATGCATTATACGCCGATCGGTGATTTTTTAGTCGAGGGTCACTGGTTTTGGTGGTCGGTTTGAGTGTGTGTTGTGTTGTTTGTGCTACGGGGATTTGAATTGTAGATGGAGAGTGAGATTTTAGGGGGGATCGGATGATTGCTCGGTTGTTTTTTAATGTTGAGGATGTGTTGGTGCGATTGAATAGTTAAAAAATTGAAGTTTTAAATATTATTAGTTACTATGCATCGTTGAATAGTACACAAATCCATGGATTGAGTTATTTTTAATATTTTTATTGTTAGTTCACGGATTCTTCTATAAAGTCAAGAAGAACAAACTGTAAATTCTTATCTCATTGATTATTTCTTGTTTTATTTATATACACAAATAATAATAACAATAATGTATACACTGCATTACTGCATAACTCTATAATTTATATCTCTCAACTCTATATTTACCTACTATTTGACAAAGACCCAACCGCCCTCTTTCGGAGTCTGCAAAAAATACTGGAAAAAGCACTGTAAATCTGTAACATCAGCCGAGTAAATGACTAATTTACAATAATACACCCATCACACAGCTGAGGCCCTCGTGACAGTATATACACCGCGGGACATGACGTGATTGTATACATACACAGCACGGACTTTCGGCTTGGAGCACAAAACTTGCAATTTTGATTCAATCTGGCTCCGACGAGAACAGCGACCGCCACAGCAATGCTAAAGCCCAAAGCACTAACGCAAGTCTTGAGTCAGGCGAATACCGGAGGCGTAGAAAACACTTTGTGAGTTGTTTTTACTTACTGCTTAACCTTAAAGTGATAATCTGTCAAATGTCAATATTTTTCTTTCAATAATTAAAATTGAGGCTTGTTTTGTTATTCTGGAAGAGCTGGTGGTACTGTGTGTCTTGGCTGTTGCAGGGCTGGTTTGAAATTTGGTTTGAACAAATAGCAAACCTGTTGCTCCAAAAAATTTTGTTTTGCTTTCATTACTTACTTATTTTGTATAATTGTCGTAATTGCTTTATCTACTGAATCATGTAGTCAATATTTTTTTTTGTTCATAGATTACTCAACAGAGATGGTGGACTGCTAGCGTACAGTGGTTATGGAGATAAAGATGCTCGAGTGACTGCTGCTATCACAAGCAACATTTGGTCAGCATATGAGAAAAATGGCAGGAATGCTTTTAAAGAAGATGAACTTAAATTTGTTCTTATGGAGTGTGCAGTAAGTTTTTGCATAATCCTGATTTTTTCTATTTTGAAAGAAAAATTTTTCTTATACAACATATTTTAATTTATTATGAATGATTGATTACATTAATCAATAATTATGACAATAATTAATAATAATAATATTAGATTGAAGTAAGAATGCAAAATATAATAAAAACACTATCAAGTTCATAAAAATCTTATAGGTAACACATAAAGCTAGATGTACGTATAAAATTTTGTTCATATTATCAATGTTACTTGGATAAAATAATTTGTCAAAAACATAAAAATTTCTAAAGTATCAACATACCAAATTTTTATTGCTGTATATTGTTGTTTTTTTGTAAAAAGGATAAAATGCCTATTAATATTAATAAATGATAAATAAATAATAAGTAATTAATATTAATTTTTGGTTACAGGAAGGAAAAGTAGTTATTACGGAAGTGGCAAATTTATTACTTTGCCTGTATGCTCGGGAAAATGTTGGCTTTGGTCTGTTAAGGGAGAAAGCACAAGCATTAGCAAAATATCTTGATCAACCACTCAAAACGATAGCAAGTATGCCATGAGATGAAGGTCCACAATTAAATTATAAGGACTATATTATAAGGAGATGATTTCGTTATCTAGGGTTTAAAACATTATTTCTAATACTACAAAGTTACGATACTCAAATAAAGCTTAATTTATACGCAATAGGGTCTTTTTATTTTTTTAGTACAATTTACAACCGATACAAATGATGCATAATGCTATATGTACGATGTGTTCTCGCACTTTGTGTCTCTTTGCAATTGAGCTTTTTAACGCGTGCGAATAATTCAAGATAATTCTAGTCATATTTATAGTAGTTCATACAGTATTCTTATAATCGACTATATAACTTTTTTTGCTTAGTCGCTTATCAACGTGGTTGTAGGTATTATTTAAATTTATCGATTTACTATGTACAACTCGCGCGACGTAAACGATTTGCTTTGTTTATTCTTTTAAATTATGGTACAAAAGTATTAGTCGAGTCTGAATCACTCATATAAGTTCCCAACTGATGGATTTTCCATTGGGAGATTGATGACTTTTTTTATGCCTAATCGTTTTTATTGCGCGACGCAGCTATTACATATACATATTGTCGAGAGCGCATTTTACTACATTTATTAAAACTGCATCGTGATTGCCTATAATCTACAATTACTACAAACTGTATTCTTTTTATACGATTTTTATTTACTGCTTATTACAACATACTTTTTGTGTTTTTTTTTTCTATCACTCTTAGCTTTTCTATTACTTTCAGCAGCATAAAGAGAATACAGCAGTTTTATCACAAAATTTAAATACCACTTACGTAATGACCAGAGTGAGATGTCAGTACACTATGTATAAGCATAAATTGCATACTGCATAAGTTTTAAAATGTGTAAGCTGTACTTTTGTTATTTACTATTTTAATGAATGCCGCGTAAAATTTCTATTGAGAAAAAAACGGGTGTAGTTTTTAAACGTGAGCCTATACGTCAAAGTCGATGATGGCCCAGCTGTTAATGTTACGTAGAAAACGTATCGACTTTGTCACGATTCATTGAATCATGGAGAGAGTAGATGTACATATAACTTTCTCTTATGTATATATAGTACATACATATATCTACACATATATATGTATGGGTATGAAGGATTAACGTTTAATATTGCACTCGATTTTTCTGTCTTCTAAATAGCTACATATCGGTAACGATCAAGGACTTTTGTTTCACGTATCGCGCGATCCTTTGCTAAAAAGTAAACCGAAATATTGTACTTCTTAAACTTTTGTATACATTTACACTACCACTTTTTAAGACTTCCCTTTATCTTCGCATAAATTATTTTTAGTATTTTTTTTTAATGAATCTATGCCATTGGTTACGATTTATTTCCTACTACTCCGATAATCGTACGATTTTCTTGCTTTAGTCGAACGCACACGTTGAATAATACATTATTTTGAAATGCGTTTGTAATCGGACGATATAGAAAACCGTATTGTAAGTTCACATTTATTATTATGTTTTTACGGCGGCAGTGCAGAGGTATAATATAAGTAATTACAATACGTTTACATGCAAGTACGTCAGAGAGAAGAGACGAGACTGTGTTTGTTCCAAAAGGAATTGACTACAGTTTAGCAACTCTTTTGTCCGTTAGTATTTTTTTGTAAAAAACGTGTAAATCATCATAATATCTCTCGTCCCTTGCCCGAATAAAACAGGTACGAGTCGTCCGCTAATAAAATCGACATACGAAAACGGCACACTGGCCGTGTATTAAATAATTTGTGTATCCAAATTTTTTTCTCTTAATCTCAATCGTACAAAGATCTTTGTAACCCGATAAACCGGGACGCGTTTGGTCAGATGTGTTTGTATGTAAGCATGTACTTTGGGATCGTATTGTGCTATTTTACATATACGTCTTCCATTCGTCCCTTGGTCTCGTACTCTCAATATTATCTCACGCGCGTCGTTTGTATTTAATAAAAATAGGAAAAAAAAAAATTAAGGAAAAGTTCCAAGTAATACGTTTAGTGCTGTGCTATAGAACCTTGTTACAAGCTTCTGTCCCTCGTCTTTTCACACGCAACACTGGGGCCGCAAGTTCGCCGTCTACATTATACATTTGTCTCTTGAACGAAAAACGAAGGGCCACGCGTACCAGATCGGAAGTACACGCGGAGACCGTCGCAAAAGGTAACACGTTACACGGCGCTCCGAAAAGTCCAGAGTTACAACTGTGGGGGGAAATAAAGAAAGAACAAAAATAAAAAAGAACAAGTGTCCGTAATTGCGTCTCGGAGCTGCGCCCTGCTTTGATTATTTCGCTGATCCAGTCTTCCATCTTGATCGTTGCGAAGAGCAAAATCGCTGCCGTGTTGTATATATAAATCAGTCGCGCCGGCAGCTCTGGCTGTTGCGTTCTTTTTTTAATCCACACCGCTTCGTGTATGCGCATACACAAGCTGAGCGTGTGTGCGACTCTTTTCTCATGTAGGTGGGGTGGGCGTCACTTGGCTTCTTTGTTATCTCTTTTGCGTTAATCGCTAATCGCCGTGGCCGGCCAGCCAGGTCGGCGAGCTCCTTGGCCAAGACACGTTGACTCTTGACTTTCTCACGAGGTATTTAACGAGAGGCCACAATCTCGACAGGCAGCAGCCGAAGATCGGGACTTGGACGGGACTCGAATATTACATCCTTGAGCCCTTTTGCTGGAGTACCTAGAAGAGAAAGATAGCCAAAGTCCAGACTTTAATTGCTAGGCTCGTTTTTGCGCTGCTCCGAGGCGCTTGGTAGTTTCGTTATTTGTTTGAGAGTTTTTAAGTCGATGGATGTATACCGTTTGAGTAGTTTGTTTCTTTTTTATGCGTCGTCGGAAAAGTTTGAGAGATCTTTTTGTTTTTTTGAGAATGTTGAGAATCAAAGGCGCTGGTAGTGGATTCGGATTGGGAGCAAGGGTCCTTTTTATAAACGTTTGTTATAAATAACTGTTGTGTTTTTTACTTAATGGAATTTAAAGATATTTTTAAATTTGAATTTCCTGTTTAAAGTTTTGCCGATAAAACAATAATTTATTCTTTGAATGATATTGAGGACAAAGTTCGTGGCTAATATTTTTATCTGTATTTTGTTGATAAAATTATCATCTTATTGTGATTTTTGTAACCAATTGTTATTGATCGGTAAAAGTGGAAAGTCGGAAGTTCAAATTTCAAATCGACTCCACCTTTCTATTAAGAATATCTTTATTTAAGATTTAAGTAATAATCATTTTAACGAAAATGCTTCCAATTCAAATTCATTACCAACGCCTTGCCCGCACTTAACCAGCCTAAATCCAAACTTTTGCAACTCTGCACATTCTAATAATAAATTACGAAACGGAAGTAGCTACTGTACTGTAAAAACTGTGCACACAACAAGCTAAGAAGCATTAAAAAAATCTCAAAATCCCATATGAACAATATGGCAGCTAAAAAAAATAAGGCAAATGTTAATATGTATAATAGCTCTGCCTTTCAAAAATAAAAAAAAAAGAAATAAAAAAATAATAATAATAACACCATCCAATCACCCAATAAGCAGCAAGGACCTGGGTACTTACGTTACACACGGCTCTATAATAGCCCCCGCGTTAACACCTGTGTGAGAGATTTATTCGATCCGCATCACCATCATCCGTAAGCAGCGCAGCAGCCCATCGCTTATGTATTTGTCAGAGAGATAGTGAGTGAAAACCCATGTGATAGGAGCCAAGTTAGGGCTTATGCGTCTATATATCGGCGACGAATCGCGCTGCTGTCTCGAGAGCACACACATGACAGAGAGGATATACGCGTTGGGTTCGCGCGCTCTACACATTGGCCAGCATGCTCACACCGTTTTCAGAGTGCCACATGCGTGGAACGCAGAACAAAAAAGAAAATCACTAAACCGATGAAGGAGCAACAGATCTTTATTCCATTAAAAAATTTTTTTTTTTCAATTTTTTTTTGTCTTATCGTCTGGTGCATGCTTGCTTTACAATAATAACTGTATAGGTAAACTGCGCGGGTTAAACGTACATAAATAGGAGTTTTACAAAATACCACTTTTTAAAAAAAAAAAGGTCATGCTCATGCAGAAATAATGAACCCTTAAATAGTATATGTAGTATCGACATTATGGCTAATGGCATATAAATATTTATATGTAAATATATATATGTGCGTGTATTTTTTGTGATAAAAAAAAAAAATATTTCGTCACATTGAAATAATGTACATTTCTGTGTACTTGTACATGTGTGTATTTGCGCACGTGTTTCGCGTGAATTACAAATACGTGTGCAAAAACAAAAAATGCTTTTTTTGGAATGTTTTTGCCAAATTAAAACTTGGTGAGTTCTATTAGTCACACGCTTATTGTTAATAGTTTTGTCAGAAATCAACTTATTAGCAACTAAAATTAAAAACGTTTTTTCCAAATCAGACCTACTATAGGCCACCTATCTTCATTAAGACTGTCCTCGATATGTTTATGTAAGGCACGACTTGATCAGCATTTAGTATTAATTGAGTAAATATAATAATTTTAGCATTGAGTAAAATAAGCAGCGGACAGGCTTAATAAATGTAAGCATTGATTACAAGTATTAGTTTCTACCGGTATAATATTTGGTACAATATTCACTTTAAAATTAAAAAGTTAAATTAATGTAAAAGAAAACTCAATCACGACTAGGTGGATGATTCTGGCTGGATTGTGAATGCGCAATATTTGAGCGGGTTTGTGGTACCTTGACGCGATCTGTCGACTCCTGTTCTTTGCTTGTCAGCTGTGTTGGTCCGTATTCTCGACTGACCACGCACAAAAATTCAGCATGGTCATCGTTTCCGTAGGTATATTGAGAACCAATATTAATTAACTGTAAAAAAAGAAAAAGTGTCTTAGATTATTCGTGTAATTAATAAAATAAAACGATATTTATTATCAAAACTATTATACTATGGAAATTGACGACTGTCGGCAAAGTCGGTAACGTAAAAACTTTATAAAGTTTTTAGCTTCCCCTTAATAAACAATAATAACATTTCAATAGAAAATGATTAAACATTACTAAATAAAAAAACTGTTTGTATGAAAAAATAAAACCGATCCCAATCGCACAATCCAAGCTTAAAAAATTACCCTTATCGCAAAACAAAACTCATCAGATAACAAAAGGCAGGCCGTCGATTTAAAAAAATCCGACGTTAAATCTCCATCCAATCTAAAAACACGCAATTAATACCTGTTCGAACTTCCATCCGTCCGACATCGTGGACACCATCTGCGTGAGCTCGTCCTCATGGCACTGAATAACCCTGTAAACATGCTTCTTGGAGTCCCTCATGGGCCTGGTATCCCTGACGATGATCCTCTCCTTAATGAGCCTTATAAGCTCGGTGATGTTGTAGAACTCGGCCTCCTCGAGCACGCCCTCCTCGGCCAGGTCCTTGTTTATGACGAGCTTGCCGTGGCGCAGGTAGTTGAGGATCGGGCTGAAGTACGTGGGGTCTCTGTCAATAAGGTACGCTCCAGTTTCGTCCTACAATCGACGGCCCCCGCCGAGAGTGGCACGGGCGAGAAAAAAAAAATAGGCCAGAGGTTATATAGAGGCATGTGTTATACGGATAGAGAAGTGTGTATGTACACACACAGTTCAGTGGCTCTCTCGGCGCGCTCTTGTATACATCGTGCGCGCAAAGTACACAGAGAGCGAAAGCATATAGCCCCTCGCATACTGCACACAGACACACAGACGCCCCCTTTTATGCACTTACGCTCTCTCTCTCTATCTCTCTCTTTCGCTCTCTGCGGTATGCATGCACTTGGCAGCGTCGAGGCCAGCTGAACGCGGCCGATCGAAGCTCACTTAAAGAAAATAAAAAAAAAGCGAAAATAAAAAAACAAAAATAAAAGCAAGCGCACATAACCAAAAATGCACCAACCCTGTCGGATATGAGATCCGAGTCCTCCTGGCAGAGTCGGCAGAGGAAGCTGTTGGGGTCGCGCGTCAGGGTGGTCTTGGCCGTGAGGAAGTAGGTGCCGCCTACGTTGAGCCTCACCCACTGATTGTTCCCCCGATGATTGTTCGCCGCGACTTTAACAGTCTGAGCCTTCTGCTGGTTCGGCGAGCTGAGCACCTGGTGGGAATTCGTCACCGTCGCCGTCGTCGTGCCGTCGCAGTACTCCGCCATGTTTTCGCCTCGTCTCGCTTTCTCCGCGCGTGCCGTGTGTGCGGCCGACTCGCTCTCTCGCTGATATATGCACTCGCTCTCGCGGGGGCAGCTCTCTCGCGCGATGTGTGTTGAAAAGACAGCCACGCGCGCGCAGATGCAGCTCTGCGTTGGAGAGAAAGAGAGTGATGGGCTCTGCGGGCTAGCTGTCTCGCTCTGCTGCCCGTGTGTGTATCACATGCGCGCGCGCGCGCGCACCACTTTCTTGGGGGGGTCTTCGAGGAGGGATGTTATACCACAGCGGCGGCGACTGGTTTTACTCCCACGGGGAGAGATGTGCTGCTGTGCTAGAGGAGGCTATGCGCGCGCTGATGGCTTGCCGTGTGAGCAGGATACAGTCATGTGACGAGCTAAGCGTCATGTGATTCTAGGGGGGAGGGGGGCGATTTTAAATGCCCGTGCTCCGAAATGAAAATTTTGGCGACGGTCGCTGCTTTCGTTGTTGTGTGAAGGTGGAGAGGTGGATTTTTTTGGTGCTGGTTGCCAGTAGGTAGCTGGGCGACGGCTGCGGATTTATGCGCTCGCTGAGCTCTGTATTCTTCTTTTTTTTTTGTTTTTTTTTTCAGTTGGCCGTCTAAAAATACATAAAGCTTATTATTACATATTGTGTAAGGTTAAATCTTCACGCTCACCGAGGAGAAAAGATAACGAACCTTTCCTATATCCGTCTAATTAATCGACGCGCTCTGCTAGCCGCGTATATATGCATCCCACACATAAATCAAAGCTCTCCTGCGTGCATCCTCCCTACCTCAACGTCCACGCTGCGTGACCGTCAGCTTACGTAGACAAAAATCGCGGCACAGCCGCCGTGATTTGCTCCTCTCTCTCTCTCTCTCTACACATCTATATACATATACCCACGCAGAGAGTGAGCTACACATAAAGAGAGCCTTCGGAATTAAAGAGAGAGGGGCGAGAGAGAGAGTGCGATATGCGCGCGCGCCTTTAAAGGTGGTGGTGGTAAGCGCTGGCAGAGTAGTTTCCAGAGTCCCGTCTTCGCGCTCGGATCGTCTCTCTCTCTGCATGCGCGCTCTGACAGCATACACAACTAGCTACGCGTAGCTCCTTTCTTCCTCTCAACGGCGCGGCAGCACCAGTGCTACCACTGTACACTGCATCTCTGGCGATTTGGATACGCGCCGCCTGAATGTGTGTACGTATATATACGTAAGAGTGACACGTCTAGGCGAACGTGTGTATAGATATACCGTTCGTTTCATTCTCTCTCCCTCGCTGCGCCCCTGGCTCTCTCTCTCTCTCTCTCTCACACGTTCGAAAAGTCTCGACTTCGTCGGATCGCGCGGGCGCGCTGGGATATATCACACAGTGGCTATAAGAGAGGACAACGGCGCAGAAGAAGCTAACGTAGGCGCGACGTCGTCGGGAGCGCACACGTATACGAGAGGCGCGGGAATAGTAGGACACTATACTTACGACTGGTCGTAGTAGAGTGAGAGGGAGAGAGGAGGGAGCGTGGAAGAGGAAGGTACATCACGGTCTTGTGATGTCCGGCGGCTGCCTCCTCGCTGCGACGCTGGAGAGGCTGCCACTGCTGCCGAGGCCCTAAGGCCGGGAGCTGATTTAGCCACGACGAGCGGATACAAGGGGATAGAGCGGCTGGAGGATGCCGGTCAAAGTGGACGTGGTACCGCCGCCGCCGGCCAACTCCAAGCAGCCGGGCGTCACCAAGTCGCTGCTCTACAACGGCTCGCGCTTCCAGGGCTCCCAGAAGTCCAAGGGGAACAGCTACGAGGTCGAGGTCGTGCTACAGGTAGGTTGGCTTTGATCTTGAGGAGAGGCTGGTGTGAAGGGTTGGCTTTTGGGGATGCTGAGATGGTTTTGGCTTCGCAGCTTGCATAATCTATTGCTGGAGTTTTATTTAGAGGCTCGGTTGATTTTGGTTCTAGCATGTGGACGAGGAGAACAGCTACCTGTGTGGGTACCTGAAAATTAAAGGCTTGACCGAGGAGTTCCCGACACTAACTACCTTCTTCGACGGTGAAATTATTTCTAAAAAGTACCCTTTTCTTACTCGCAAGTGGGACGCAGACGAGGATGTTGACAAGAAGCATTGGGTTTGTACTTTTGGAGGTTATTTAAATAGAGTTTAATCGAGCTGAAGTATTGATGAATCATTGTTTTTTTATTTTCAGAGTAAATTCGAGTCGTTTTGTCAGTATGTCAAGACTTTCAACTCTGATACTTTTGATTACGAAGCTCTTAAGGGAACAGACTACGTTTTTATGAGATGGAAGGAACACTTTTTAGTGCCTGATCATACGATCAAAGATATTAATGGTGCCTCTTTTGCAGGCTTTTATTATATTTGTTTTCAAAAATCAGCCGCTTCCATTGAAGGGTATTACTATCATCGTAGTTCTGAATGGTAAAATTACTTTACTGACAATTTTTATGTGAACAGTGAGGAATCAGAGTTTATGTAAATTCTCAGAAGAGTTTAATATTATTAAAATATGTTCTAGTTAAAAGATTTGAGAATACTTTGATCCAAGCTGTTAGACACTTTTAATTCTTTTAAATATTAATTCTCTTTTATTTTCTAGGTATCAATCTTTGAACCTGAGGCATGTGCCAGAGCATAGTATACAAATCTACGAATTTAGGTGAAAAAGGGAATGCACGCCGTCCGTCTTCACGACAGCTCCGTGATCCATTCCTCGAAACGATTCTCGCGCGCGCTGAACACTCGTGACGGTTCTTGTAATATTCTTTGCGTTATTTTATTATTACGTGCGCGTCCGTTCCTTTATGGGCGGACTAGTGCCTCGAACATTGGTAAGTGATAGAAAAGCTAATGCGCTTAATTGTCTGCGTTCGATTTTTAGCAGCATTAGGAGTTTCAATTGCAATCATTGTTTCCTCTTTTGCGCATCGTGATCTGACTTTTCTTTTTATATAATCGAACGAAATTTTACGAACGTTCTACATTATAACATGCAAAAATAATGAGATAACTTTTAATTTCAGTGCTAAGATATATATACAGTAATTTTCTATCAATAGTAATTACTAGAGTTTCTACAATATTTCACAAATTTCCCTATTTGTGGTTAAGAAAAAAGAATGAAAATATACAATTACCTCGTACTAGTCAAGCAGCAATTAAAAATCTCTTGCTTTTTGCGAGTTGTAGTTTCTTGATTTTAACAGATAAAATAGAAAACCCAAAAAAAAAAAAAAAAAATTAAAATTGTCGTATTTTTCTTAATAAAATATTTTTAAAGTTTATATAAAGCAAGTGAAATCAATGTTTTTTAATCAAAATAATATAGAGATTTCAATGTGATTTCTCATAATCTGTTAAAATCGAGTAAAATAAAAACTCACTATCGCATAAAAATGAACAAAAAAAATACTTTTTCAGTATAAACTTTCGCGTTAGACTTTGAGTTCAAATATCCAGCATATTGTAAATTCTACAATGATTTGTTACTTATTGCTTCCAAATATCTTTAACGTGTAACATTTATAAACATTGATCGGAAGAGATAAATTGCTATCGATGTTTTAAATTATATACATTAAGAGACAAAAGGTTATTCAATTTCAATAAATAAAAAGAAAAATCATCTGTATAGACAACAATAATGTAACAATTCAAGCGAGAAAGACGGATGAATGAGTGTGCGTTGACCGTGAGTGGATCGTTGAACTGACGACGACGTTGACGCTGAAGACGACGGCAATCCGTTTTGTTTAATAAAAAAAATTCTGTTTGACCGTCCCTGTATACGTATTGTCCGTATCGATACTACAGCTAAATGTGTCGCTAAAGCTGGCAAATATATCGTGATCACGATATAGGAATGTGGGGAAAATACGTTTACACGTATGTAGATTTATAATTTATTGATTGTAAAAAGTATAGCAATTGGGCTGTGTCTGTTATTAACAAGAATCTATTGAGTAATAATGCGGCCTGACTTCATCAGTTTCTGTTTTTTTTTCGTACACACTTTTTGTTGTTGCTTTTTTTTTTTTAATTTAGGCGACTTATACGTTTTTTTCCGAGAGACAGTACCCACGACATAGGCGTGTAATTCTTAAACGATTGTAGAGAACGAATCTCGCGCTGCTTTTTTATAGTGGACTTATATTTTTTTTAATTACAATTTTTGCATGTTCAGTCTTTTTTATATGCATATACGATATATATTTTAAAATATATATGTCTCTACAGAGGAGCCGAAGAAAGTACTTTTTGTAAATCTTTCACTTTGTTCTCGCAATACAAATATATAAGCTCGAATGGATCGAATGTATGTATTTGATATGTTATCAGACAATCCTCCGTTGTACATACATATATGAGTAAATTTCGCATTTAACCGCGCGCATAAACGCCCAGAGGTAATCGAGACAAAAAAAAAAAAACATAAATTCAAAGGCAATACACACATCACGTTCGGAGGACAAAAAATGAATTAGCCACGAGCAGCAACTAGCGCGAAAGATACTTGCTCGGCAAAAGCACCGGGCAAAACAGTCGCGTTACTTAGCCGGCGCGCGGCGTGAGAGCCAATCACGTGGCGAAGGAATCTCGAAACTGCAGATTATGACAACGACGATGCTCATATCCGTGATTTTTACTTTAATCAAATCTGTAATAACCACCCCTCTAATCCCCCCCTCGTTTTCTCGTTTTATTTATTGTACGTCGAAAGACTATATAGGAGAGTGAAACAAAAAGTGAGAATGAGAGAGAAAAGGTGGAGGAACTTCAGCGAATGAAACGCGAACGACGAATATATATACAATTATATATTCAGTGCGATTTGGAACAAAAAAAAAAAACGAAGACAAATTGTACTACGTGTAATAAAGACTAGAGTTGTATTAAGAAACAGCAGAACAAAATCGCTCGTCTTGCTTCATTATAAAAAAACAAATCAAAAAAAATCTCTTCTATATCCCCGGCGCGCTACTCGTTCAGCACTCGATGTCTCCTGGGCCGGACGTTATCAATAATCTGGACCTCGTCGCTGCTGGGAACCGAGCGAGTTTGCCGCCTGGTGCGCTTCCTCTGGGATTTTTCAGCCGGGCTGGTGCGGAGACGCTTGCGTTTTTGGCGCCTGCTCACCGCGCTGTTATCGCCGCTTAGCTGAGCCGTTGTAGACGTCTTATCGATGGATATTGAAGTCTGAAAGGAATTGACTTTGACTTTGCGGTATTGAAGTGACTCTTGTTTTTTCTAGTGCTTTCGATTCTCGGTAAGGGATTTTATCGGAGCTTTTTTTTTTCATTTTTAATCTCGAGTTGCTTGGTGTATAAGAGATCGGTATCGCACCGACGATCGGACTTTACTCTGAGTAATTGCTTTTTAAGAATTCGCTCTGATCTACGCGAAATTGATAAACGCCTCGCGTCGGCGATGATAAACTCCGTAAAAATAGACTCGCATAACGAAAAGCTCGAGTACACACCCGTTCCAAAATATCGTTCGAATTGGAGCAGATCTCGTAGAGGCAGCGGAACTCCTCGGAGTAGCAGTTCTTGCTAACGACGGTGTTGAAGTTGAGGAACTGGGAGTCAAAGTTGATTTTCGCACGGATCAGCTCGGTGAACGAGCGCTTGATGCTGTCTATGTCCTCGTCGCCGGCTTGCTGCGGATCAGCTGGCGTTGAAGTCTCGGTTATGCTGGGTTCGGTTGGAGTCGAGGTGGCTTCGCTGGCTGAAGGTGCTGATGCTTCGGGAAGCTTTTTCTTTTGAGGCTCCTCTGATAGGCTGTCGCCGCGGCACTGAAGTTTGCCTTGAGGGGTTGAAGAAGTTGGTTTTAGGTTTTTCGCTTTTGATGGGTGATTAAGTTTTTGTTTAGACTGCTTTTTACGTCGAGCGGATTATCGCTATCACATGGCTACTAAGTGTTGGTGATAAGTTACTATCGTGAGATAATTGTTATTCTTTGAGTAATTTCCGATTTCCTTGTATTTTTATCATTGTTATGAAATAGTGTTTAATCTCGTTTGTATTTATAAAACTTGTCTGAAACTTTCTAATAAAAAGTTTTTATTATACTCATTCTTTAGATTTCTCTAAAAACGAAATTGTTTTCAATTATAGTAAAAAAAATATTTTAGCTCACAATTTTTATTATTTTAACAAATTGCAAAAATTATATTCTAATTATCTTTAACCATCACTTTTCCAATATAATACCACCTCGTAATTACATTCCTTAAAAACCATTCGCATTTGCACTTACCACTCAGACCGTTCAAATGACTGTTAAATATAGAGCAGTATTTCATAACATTGTGAAACGCATCGTCCAGGTCCTTATCCACAAAGTAGGTCCTGGCGAACAGTGATTTCTGCCAGACTTTAATGGGTTTGGGGCCAGCCGCGCTTTTAAACTCTTCTAGACTAGCCCACTGCTTTTGCGACACCTGAGCTCGCCGCTCGGTTGACAGTTCCTCCAGATGCTGGTTAATGATTTTCATTAGACCTGTGATCTCTTCTAACCTCCTGCTTGGCAGCAAAGGCGCCTGGTCCGGAGTGGTTTCGATCGGAGGCTCTGCTGGTTTTTCAATTAACTCTGCTATCTGGTCTGTTTCCGTGGGCTCTGCAGCGGGCATTGGCGTGTCCATTTCTTGTATATTTTTTTTTTAAATTTAACTTGGATGGATTTGCGTAATATGGGGAAATTAACAGTTAACCAACGGGGTGTGATATTTCTGTCATGACATGGAAAAAAAGAAAAACGGTATGTTGATTGACAAAGCATTTCATGCGGAATGCATATTTATAGACTAGTATTTATAATCAATTAATTAACCAAATCAAAATGTTTGAAAATATAATATATAATATTGATAAAATTTTTTAGGAATCGTAATGAATAAAATGGAAAAAATTATAGCTGACTGTCATAAACTTTATTTTAATCATCGCCAGTATAATAATTACAAAATTACATCGTTATTGTATAAATATAAGTATTTGCTACTGTATAGGCACATATCGTATTATTGTATGTACATTGCAACTGTCCCTACTTTAAACTTTTCCAAATTGCATCGTCTAACCAGTCTTTTTTCATTTCTTCTCGATTTTTCTCTTTAACAAATACCAACAAATTCCAACAAAAATCTCTTCATTCTCATGAAGATTAACTAATCGCAACCATTCCACAGTTTTCGAAAACGATAATAATAAAGTATTCGCACCGACAGTCACGAAAGCGAACGAGGTCGTACTTTCGATAGCTTAAGTTTTCTATGTGCACTTTTATACCGCATTAATCACGCACATTAAATGAATTCTTTTTCATAAAATACTGACGTTAGTTTCTAATAAATTTAATACGTTTCACATTTCGTATACGCTTGAGCGCGTGACGTATATATTTTTAATACAAATAATAAATCACGAAGTTGTACACTTGGTATTTTGTTAATACAAATTAACGCGCTGAAATGCGCGCACTTATTGTCGATTGTTATTTACAAGGAAACCCGCTTCCTTGTAGTATTTTTTTTATTAACAACAGGTACCGTTGCTATATTGTCACCCCCTCATTTGGCTCTCAGGCTCCATCTTGCAACAGTCATTCATGGTAAGTATATAAGGCACTACGCTGGCTACGCTTACCCTGCCAATTAGTCCCGCAAAAAAGAGATCTTCTAATACTCGAGGATTTATCGAACGAAGAGGCGCTAATCGTAAAAGCAATTTTGGTAGCCTTTCCGATCCGACTCTCTGTTGTAATTCAGTCCAAGCAGCTTCTTGCAGAACTTGAACTCGTTTACGCCAAACTCCAGCAAGAACGTTATCTGAAATTTCATCATATTTAAAATAGGAAAATATTTTTCGAATAAATTTTTAGCATTTAAGGGATAAGTATTACCTGCACTAAATAATGTCAGAGCTTTAAGATACGCATACTCTACGGAATCTACTTGCAGTCGGTGAAGTGAAATGACGCAGTCTTGCAAGCGACAAATATGTTCTGACAGCTGTGTCACAGACTTTATTTTACTTGCAGTCATTTTCTCTTGTGCAATACTTGCTTGAAGATGATTTATGATCCATGTGAGAATACTGGGAAGAGAAAGAGTGTAAGCACACTGTGCCAGTCCAAGAGTAAATAATTGACCCCAGGAACTGCGCACCAAAGTCGTTTGAATTTCCGAACTGTAATAAAAATAAAAAATTTAAATATTTTTAAATAAATTCTTTTGCTGAATTTGAAAAATTTCAATTTACTAACGGAAGTGATTGAAAAGCCGGAATGCCTCTGGCCCAGTGTACCGATAAAAACAATAATCTCGCAGCACTTTCGCAAATATAATGTATCGATAAATATGCAGGAGCTGGACTAGGAGCTCTTAATTCAAAATGCATGTGTCTTTCATATAGTAATTGACCACAATTCCAGTCTTCTTCTGGTTCACCGTCTCCGCTACCATTCACGTTCTGCAAATATTTAATTATCGGAATAAGTTTAAAGTTTTAAAAATAATCTAAATAACAATAAAAATATTTTAATTATTCTACTTACATCTCCAGTCATAAGATTAGCCATATTGTCTAAAGCATGAGAAATAAGAAGTCGTTCTCGCGCTAATGTTAAGGCATCACTGAGATCACTGTCGCTACTCTGATGGTCTTCCATGTTAGGACTTTCAGGTTGATGATGTTGTTGCTGCTGTTCCCAGGCACTAGGTACAGGAGTTGTTTCAATTATTGTGGGTGGCTGTTGTGGTTCTGGCTTAATACGCGTTCCACGATTTCCACTTTTAGCGCCGGTTCCTGCCTCGTTACTACCTATGACAGGCTTCCTCTCGTGTTGAACAGCTGTAACAACATTTGCAAATCGACATTCACGTGCTTATTTACGATAAAATCTCCTTTCAAAAAATAAATTTCTAATTCAATATATTCATTCAAGAAACTTACAATCACTACGCATCCCCATTGCTAAGCACTTTTGCAGTCTACAGTACTGACAACGATTTCTATGATGTTTTGTAACTTCACAGCTTTTACTCCCTCTACATTGGTAACCAAGTTGT
Source organism: Eupelmus urozonus (assembly GCA_900480035.1). NCBI lineage: Eukaryota > Metazoa > Arthropoda > Insecta > Hymenoptera > Eupelmidae > Eupelmus > Eupelmus urozonus. Next base: position 29,574 of record UELX01001884.1, read on the forward strand.
TTACGAATACTTCTTTTAAAGAATCCTTTGCATCCTTCACAGCTGATGGCTCCGTAGTGCCTTCCACTTGCTCTATCACCACACACCACACAGAGCTCCAACGATAGACCCAAACCTAAGCAGGAGTTACGACCATCTCTGGACATTTTCATCTGAAACAAAAATTTTTCCAAATTAAATTTTCATGTTTTTAAACATTTATATCAATTTCAATTGATCAATGTACCTCCATATCAACTCCAGAATTGCCTCTCATGTGTTCAATTCCAGAGTGAAGGTGATGATGGATCATCCCAGCAGCAGCTGCAGCTGCTGCCGCTGCTGCTGTGTAGTGCTCAACACCACCAATTTCTCTTTTCAATTTGTGATCCGACATCTCTAGGTCCTGAATATTTTCTATATTACTGTTTTGTAGATCCAATCCAATGTGATGCCTTCGAAGGGAACGGTAATCCCTAACTCCAATATTGTGCAGATCAGCCTTATTATCACTCAATTTCTCATCGCTGCATGCTCTTAATTTATTATTAAGTACTGGTTTTGTCTCTTTCTGTTTATAAAAAAGAAAAATGAATCATTTAAAAATAGAGTTTTAACTCAATAAAAATAAAAATCAACTCTTAAATTAAAAAAAAAAAAAAATAACAAACTTCATCTATAAAAAAACACTGATCTCAAACAACAATAAAAAAACACATGAAATCTTCAACCCTCACCTCAGCATCAGCATCATGCCCAGGCTGCTCGCTCTCCTCATCCTCTTCCTCTTCCTCATCGTTATCCTCCTCCTCCTCGTTCTCCTCGTCCTCCTCCTCTTCACTATTCTCCTCGTGCTGCTGCTGCTGCCTCCTCGCCTCCCTAGCTCCGCTGCTGCTCCTGCTGTTGTGCTGCGCGCTGCTCGTCGCCGAGCGGAAATTCAGCTCGACCTGCTGCTGCTCCTTCTCACCGCTCTCCCCGTCTCTGTCCATGTCTCTCCGTCTCGGCGCTCGCTCGCGCGTCTTCTGCCTCTAAAAATAAGAAAAACAACGCTTTAACATTCAGCCTCTCTCCTAAGCACAAAAGAAGAGCTAAAAATACAGTATAGCGCGCGGCTCGAAGCCAGAGCGGCACGCGCGCTCAGAGGCGACGAACTGTAAATCACGGGAGAGCCAGGCAGCAGCACCTGCAACACCTGCGCGCGCGCGCTGACGTAGGGAGAGCGTCGAACTTTACTCTAACCTCAATACACGCACACGTATACACACACACACACTCGGCGCGCGCGCACAGGTGCCTATATGCCTACTCGCTTTTTTATCGCGATCCAAGAGGAGGAAGCGCGCCCCTGATTATATTTCGGAGGCAGTCAGCGGAGCAGCGCGAGCATCTCACTGCGCTCTCGTGTATACTCCTACTCTTCTGCCGCTGCGCTGTCTCGCTCGAGGGGGTACTTTGAACGATGCACTTTCGAGTTCGCGGCTGAGGTTTGTGTGAGTGCGACGTAGGTGTGTGTATATGGAAGCAAGGCTGCAGACCTTTTCTTTTTGCGCGGCTGAGAGAGCCGGCTCTCGTTAGCGGCTTGCATCTTGATTCGACGCTTTAACGAAAGAGGCGGGTTTAATTGAATTTCGGCTTTTAATCGGGTTGATGATTTACGGCGCCGCGGATGCGCGCGTAATGAAAGTTTTTTTGATAAGCGAAACACGCGCGGTTATAGGTCGGCACAATGATCGGGAGGATTTATGTGTATTAATGGCCGGAGAGTGGTTTTAAGAGCGTGAGCCGCGGAAAAATGAAATTCAATTCTGGAATTTCGCGTTGCGCTGAAAATTTCGTAGCGATAAATCTTGCCCTGGCAGTGCAGCTGCGCGCGTTTCCCAATATGCGCGCACGAAGTGGAGTTGGAGAGTGGGGGAGGGAGATTTTTTAATGAAAAATTCCGGCTGAATGAGCGGGATGATGCGCGATCTGCATGCTAAGTTTGACCGAGTAATTTAGGTTTTGTGGGTGGCTTGAGTTTTGGAGGGGTGCGGGTTGGTGTAATTGGAGCTTGATTAGGCTTGGGTGTATTGGGATTGTTGTGGGAATTGTTGAGGAATTTGATATTGGGTATTTTATTTTCTAATGCTGGGTAGTATAATTTGTGGAGATGTTTAATTGAGATAAGATTAAGTTAGTGCTATTAGTTATGTTGTAAGATGTAGTTTGTTGTTTGTAAAATTTTTATGAAATTAATAGTTGGAAAAAATTAATTTTTATCTTTACGGATTTTCTTGCAAAATTTTAGACTGACGCCACTTTTTAGATTTTGGGATGAATTATTTAAAGGTCTGTGGTTTTGGAGCTTTTTACGTAATAGCACGTCTATATGTACATCGTCTATGTAACACCAGTGAACTTTAAATGAATGTAATTCAAAATATAGTCTGTGAACCAATCGGCAATTTTGCAAGAGATTCGTTTAAAGTTTTGTCGTTTTAGAGCTTTTTATATAAAAGTATATCTAGATATCTACGTCAAGCCTGTGAACTTTGTGTGAGTAATTTCAAAATATAAATTGAAATTTTTGCAAGAGTATTCATAAATATAAATTAATTTTGCATAAAATTTGTAATGATTCACTATCACATTAAATTTTATGATTAACAAACTTATGTGACAGAATAACTACCTTAAATTATTGCTTATGTATGCTAAATCAGCATTTAAAGTTTAAAAGTTTAAATGCAAACACTTGCCATGCAAATTATAAAGTATTAAGAAAAACATAAATGTAAAATAGTAAGTGAATTCTGATTGCGTTAAGTATGGAGGCAATATGTTATAAAATTTTCAATTTTGTCATTGGTTAATTTTTAGCATATTGCTTTCGAAATTTTCGGCCGCACAGATGTACAGACAAAAAATTGGAAACGCGGTAGAAGAAATTTCGAAGTAAATATGGTCATGTCATAAACGTTACAAAGTGGGTATTATCCTCAAGTCCCTATTTTCTTGAACTTTCCGAAGTGTCTTTAAATGGTCACTGCTAAACGTATGCGCCATTTCTCTCGCAGTAAAATTTTTTTTATGTATCATAAATATTAGTTTGTCCTTTTAGATATTCTTCTCGTCAGAACTTTGAGAAAAACAGGATCACATATGTAGGAAATGTAGGCATTGTATAACGTGCATCTTTGTCGAAACGGAGTATCGGAATCCTTATTTTTTTTCCAAAGCTTACTCAAAACGTGAGCTTATTCCATTGTCGTAGTCCTAAACTGAAGACTCTTTGTGACAGTGAAAAAAATTAAAAGAAAGGGAAACTAACGTTCTTTTAAAGCATGTTTCGTAAATAAAATGTTAATAAAGTTCTGTATTTGAAAGTTTGTTATAAAATTATTTTTAAAAAATTATGCTAAATAAAAAATAATATAAAATAATATGAAATATTAATGCAATTACATATTTTTATTTATAACAATTTAATAAAAGAAATAGAAATTACCAATCTACTAAATAATATTTACATAAGTTTAACTATTAATTTCTACATTTCTACATTAAATATATAAAATTTGGAATAATTTTTACAATTATTGAAATAAATTTATGAACTTCACGTATGAATATTTATATAAGAAAAATAACTGATTTATGCACCACCGTGCAAAAATATTATTGCAAACGGAATAATGTTTTTTAATATTTTTCTGGTATAGCAACCGGTAAGTATGAAAGTAGTTTATTTTATATATACAAGTGTATATACAAGTTTTATAAAATTATTAATTATAAAATATTTCATCGTTTACTACTACCAAAAAATAGTAATCCTTAACGACTCAAAAACTAGTCTCTCAACTCCGCTACAACGCCACAATCAATTAAACCACACTTATATATCCCCCTGAAAAATCAATCCCAAAAACCCACTCCACAGCTCCATTATCCCAAAACCTCGTCCCTCCCAAAACACCGCAACGTCATCCCAATCCCAAGAACCCCTCTATCCAAAAAAACCAAAAAAAAATCACCCATCACAGCCTGCCCTGCCCTCCCGGTCAACTCTCAACTCGCTCTCTCACTTACACACACACGCACTAACCCATCCATACCTCCACACATCTACCCACCTCTTGCCGACCACTCGCGGAGCAAGGAGAGAGGGAGAAAGAGCAAAGAAGCGGTGGCAGGTAGCCAGCGGAAGAGTAGGAGCGGAAGCAGCAGCGGCCTGGCTACTTGCTCTCCTCTACTCCACCCAGGTGCATTCTTCGCTCTCGGGGAGGGAGAGAGAGAGGCTGACCTTTCGGAATTTTAAAGGCTGCTGCTGCTCGCGCTTGATTTATATACACGCGCGCGCGCTCCCGATGTTTTTCCATCGTTTTCAGGCCTGATTTATGCGGAGAGCGGTTAGGTTTTCCGCGCGGAGGCTGCGAGAGGATTTAAAGGTCTGCGGACTGCTGGTGTGATGGGGAAAAGTGAGTTTTTGGGGGCTTTCTTGATTTACGGGCCGGCTGTTATTGGCCAGTTTAAAGGGATCCGCGGACGTTTGATTTACAAAGAGCTTTATTCGGGACCTTAATAAACCTGATATAGCATCGCGACGGCTCTTAATTCAACATTTTACAGCCGCGGGTTTTAAAAACCATACCTAGTCCAACAATCACTTTTCTTCACTCCACCTCTCGGTAAACAACGAATTTATAGAAGCCGGCTGCGCGATTCTATCACTGAATATTCGCGCGGCATTTATACCTGACACTGCTCCGGCTAGCTTAAGAATATAGGTATACACAGAGAGAGAGAGAGAGAGAGCGCGAGAGCGAGCGCACCTGCCGCTACCGCCGCGCCGCCGCTGGGGCGTCACGCTCGCATTTTTTAACCTGGACGCAGGTCGAGACACTCGGCACGAGGACGGCCGCTTGCCGAGCGCTATATATATGCCTGTATACCTGTGTATACCGTTTGCGGACGGGACGAGCTTGCCGATTTTTTTGTAAGCGAGGTTTTACGAGGATGTTGGTCGGGTTGTTTGTTGAAGGTGTAAATAGTGGATGTAAAATTGTGGATTTGGTTCTAAGAGGTGGAATTGGTTTTGATAGCTGGTAGAAATCGTTAGGTATGGTTTTGAGTATCGTCGGCTGCAGGTTAGGTGCACTATTTACCAAAGCGCTGGTTACCGCGCGTCTATTAATAAAATTTCGGAGCAAGTATACAAAAACACGGCGCAGCGCGCGGAGAAACTAGCCTATAAGCTATATACCCAAACAGATAACAGAAAGAAAATCGTGCTTATGCATATACCTGAGTAGATGAACTCGGTGTACGAGCGCAGGCCTAGACGAGCGCGTTCATATCTACGTGGTAAAGCAGGTGCATTAAGGCCACTTGCCGCCGCCGCCGCCGCCGCGTGCACGGTAACAGGTATATACGCGCCTATATATATATATACCCACTCTTCCTCCGGCCGCAGCTGTATCCCAGCGAAAACTCTTCAAGCACCCAGCATCCAAGTCCCAGCTTTAAGACGCAAATCTCAACTATACACTCCGCGCACTCGCGCTGTATATGAAAACGCCGAGGAGAGAATGAATATAATCGTGCGCGCGCGCGGGCGCGATCGCGTGTGTATATAAAAGGCGCGTCGGGTTCTCTCTGAGAGGAGAGCGGCGGCCTCCGAGAGCGCAAGAGAGAGAGAGAGAGAAGGTGCGCTGCTTCGCGCGCGCCCCCAACCTGAGAGAGCGGAGGAGGAGGCGAAAGAGTCAAGAGGTAGTATGTATAGGAGAGCGGAAAGGTGAGCGGGGAGAGAGAGAGCAGAGAGAGGAAAGAAACGACGACGACGACACACTAGCTAATCGGGGCGTGCACCTAGCAAAGGTGCACGAACTGCCGCAGGACGAATACTCGCCCAACCGCCTTTTCGAGATGAACATCGGGAGAGAGAGAGAGAGGAGAGCGGAAAATGCTGATGTTGCTCTGCTGCGTTGGCTTTAAGGGGGGTATATGAGTGTGGATGTGTGCCTGCGGGATCGGATGAATGTAGGAATGCTCGCTGGTTTCTTGGCTTTTTGAGGTTTTGGGATGAGGGATTTGGTGAGCTGCGGGGGAGTAGTTGATTAGGATGTTGGTTTTTTTTTGTTGTGACGGATGTAGAGTTTTAGAGGTGATTCTTGGCTTTTAAAGGTTTTGGTTTATTTTGTTTAGGGTGATTTTAAGGGAATGTTTAACATAATTTTTGTAGATTGTTGTTTTTTTGATTATGAAAAAAATAATGAGCAATCTATGCAAAGCCAGCATATTGTTACCTTCTAATTATACTCTATGTATATATGTGCAAAACTTCAAGTTAATATAAAACGTCTCGAAATAGCATTCCAAGTCATTATTTTATTTATCCACAAAATTTTAAATGAACGAGACAAATTTAAAATTTTTTTACCATTAATGCCATTTCTAAATAATTTTTAATATACAAACACAATCTGCACAGTCGGTAATAGTAGGACTATGACACCCCATTAAATTGCAGTAACTATTAAATTATTATTATTATTACCATTAAATATCTTTGATTATTTTAAAATATTGTGCGAGTGTGGTTTTTTAAACTTTTAGTAAACAAATAATATTAAAGGTTTAAACTGTAAAACAAAACAAGATCAGTTTGTAAAAAAAACAATGAAAATTGAATTAAACATTGCACTGTGTAGATAAGTTATAATTTAAGATTTTTAAATCTCATTAGCAAGATCGAAATAAGTTTCAGCGAAAATTACGATAAAAACGTTCGACTCTAAGCCAAACCAATTACGACAATCTCCAGATAATAACGTCTCACAAATTCTCGGAAACACAAGCAACAGCTCGCTAATTTCCACAACATTTTACTCCTATTAAAACAAAAAAAACATCAACGAAAAAACCAACCAACACACGTAATCACCGAGTGCCAGACATATGATTTATCACCAACCGAAGTTTTTTTTCGTTCACCATTTGTCTAACCTAAAACCGCTATCGGCGATTTTTCCCAAACAAGCGATAAGCCTTATCTCTAATCTCTCTCTCCCACTGTATACATTTTTGCACTCTCCCAATTCAGCCAATAACCGCACCACCTTAGCAACACAAAAACTCGTTCACTCACCTCGTGTCCCGGCACGTCCTCGACTCGAGCTCGCCTCGAGGCTCCTGGCCCAAGCGTCCTTCGACGCTGACGGCTTCGTCGCTGGCCCCGGCAGTTCATAACCTTTTACACGGCCAGGCGGAATCCTCGCCTCCCACCTACTCTTTTGACGTTTTTTCTCGCTGATGACATGTGTCGCCCGCTCACGAAGCACACGTGACCTGCCCCCACCTGAGCCAGCGGCGCGTGCAATCCTCGCTCGACTTTCGAGCGTGCGCGCGAGCTTCTGTATGTATACTTAGTTGCGCGCGCTTGGCTATGTAGATGCTCGAGCTGCATATATGATGCATGTTGCGGCTGATGAATATGAGACTGTGAGTTTTTCTTTTTCCAGGGATGTAGAATTGTTCGGAGGATGCGTTTGGAGTGTGTGGGAGGGGATTAAGTGGCGGTTGCTAGAGCGAGGATGACGAAAGCAATTGCTGGTGTGGCGGTGATTAGACAAAATTTTCATGTGCATATAGC
>UELX01001885.1:0-37181 GCA_900480035.1 Eupelmus urozonus
GTCTACTAAATGGACCCCACTCACTAATTGTCCGCGAATGAAGTTTCCAAAACATTAGACCGTGAAATTGCGGATTTGTTCACTTTTTGGTACCTAAACATCCGAATGTTTTATCAAGAATGGTGACTCGAAAATCATACAAACTCCTTATTTATTAAATTATACATTCATTCACCTTTTTTTGTAATTTAAATTCGAAATTTACGAGTTCAATTTTTAATATTAAATGACCAAATATTACTGCTAAATTTTTAGACAATTGAGTTTGTAGGTCTCGGATATTCTTAGGTTCCTATTATTTAAACTCGAAAATCTCAAAATGTAATTCACAAAAGCATCTGACACTTTTAGAATATGGTCATTTTTTAACAAATATTAGATGTTAATGCAACAACTTTAAATAAATTTCTAATTTTTTTTTTATTTATTTATTATTATTATTATTTTTTTTTTTCATATAGCAGATCGATATTTAATTTCTACGCATTTTTAAGATTAATTAAAAAAAATGTTAAAACATGTAGTTAAATATTTACCTATATTTATCTTATTATATGCAAATATGTGTGCGTCTAAATTTGTGAATCTGCTTAACCAATTTTAATTTACAAAAGCTTCTTTTTATATTATGTAAAGGATGTATAGATAATAAAAACTATCAATTATTTTTATGATTTTGATTATTTTCTCAATAATAGTTTTCAAAATTTTACCGTCTATAAAAGTTACTTCAAAATTCTCATTTTTTATTTATTATGCCAAATTTAACCTTTACATGAAATAACTATTTAAACTTCATATAAATTCTTACTCATATTTTTATAATTTAGTAATTGAAATAAATAACGGTAAAGATAAAACAGCTGATTGAGAATTTTAATCATTCTCATTTTTAAACATATAATTAATATTTATCTGATAATTGTCATGTAACCATAAAACAATATAAATTCAAATTTTAATATTTAATACAGAATTACGTACATCCATTAAACAAAATTGTTCTTATTCAAAATATTTATTTTTATAATCCTCATATTAAGATGGAAGAAACTACATACTAATACAATGTAAGCAACTTTTCGATTGTGTGTGCACCCAACAAAATATTCAAAATGCGTCTATCACAACACTAAAGGCATAATGCAGGATCACATGAGATGTCATGTGCTTTCAATTGTTCACCGCTGATTAAATCACTTGTCACCCAGTCAATTTCAATACAGCCGTGACAATTATTCTTAGTCATTCGACTTTTTTTGAGAACGAAAGCTTCCTATTATTCTTTCTCTCTTCTCGTATTAAAACAATCAAGCAATTTTTACATCTATACATAATAAAGAATACAAAAAATCGATACTTCGATAAAAAACCAATATCAATGACAGAAAAAATCGTCGTACTATAAAGCTCACAATAACGTAACCTCGTAATTAAAATAATCACACGTCTTCCTTTTTGTTTCAGGGTAATGGCCACGGCTATCACGCTCTTTATCGGCCGCGTTGGCTCGCTCTTCGGCAACATGCTCTTCGGTTATCTCATCGACGATTACTGCATGGTGCTGATCATTGTTATGGCCGCTCAGCTGTTTCGTAAGTATACACACAAGACTTTTAAAGCGTTATACATTTCGCTAATTGCGCGCAATCCGCGCTCGCGCCTCTGACTTTGGGCAATATAATGGGCTTAGCTTTACGCACGTGGCTATTCCTTATCTCGGAATTTACCTAGTTCGGGCGCCTAAGCTGCCTTGTCGCGGCGTGTTTGCCTTGTCTTTAATTGATTCGTAACGGAGTATTTGAATTATTATTCTTACTTTGTTAATGAAGATAAAGAAAGCAGTGCTTAATAGAACGTTGATAATATTTATTTTTTCTTTCGACAGTGTTAACTGAAAAAATGTCGAAGAATACGCAAGTGTTACTCGCTTATGTTTTTCAAATTTTTTGATATAATTACTATTCTGCTTATACAGCTATTTTATGTTGTTTTATTAAAAGCATTTAATTACTTTTAAAGATTTGTACTTGAATAAAATTGAAAGAAGCATCTACATAAAGCCAATAACAAATAATCTTTGAAAATAAAAAATTAAGGTAGTTGGAGCTATAGGGGAGAGACGGGCTAGTCGACACGCTGAGTTCAACTTTCAATATTATAAATAATTAACTGTTTAATTCTAATATTTGGTATTATTTGATATTCTACAGATAAGTCATAGCATATGTATAATGATTGACAAATACAAATCTAATTTTCTAAGGAATATATTAATAAAATAAAAATGTTAATTGTGTGTCAACAAACCCCGCTCTCCTCTACTTACGTGTGTTTAAATTTACTGTAGTAAATTCTAACCTCAAGGTAATAGTAATATTAAAAATAATCAAGAATCATCTAAAAGTTTAAAATGATATAATCTTTTCTTTACATGTTCGCTTTATAAAAATCCCATGCGATTATCTGTGGACGAGTATCGAGCCGAATCGAATTCGGTCTCAAGTCTCGAAGATAGATTTACTTGCAGATTTTGAGATGTGGTAAATTCGTTTTCATATTTTGTATACGCACAGTGACGTAAGTAAACTTTAATTAACTACATCTCAAAATTTGTACGGTAAGAGTACTTGAACTTTTTAAGACATTACTTAAAATAGAGGAATATCAGAACCGTATGAGACGCAAAGGTGACTGTATTTTCAGATTTTTGTTGAAATTATTAGTTTTACTATGAATCTTATGGATTCATTAGCTCTCTAAAATAACAACAGCTATGTATCAATAAAACAAAATAATTGCTTGTGTTATACGGTGACAACATCCTCTTACGGTTTCAGAAAATTCTTGAATAATTAAATTTCGGCTCAAACTACTTTAAATCAGACGCCCCAATCCACATTTTAGAAAACTTTCGATGCTTATGCAATAAAAATAAATTATTGCGACATACATGAAATAAGCCCTACAAAGCTCAAACTACCATGCAATTAATAACTAATCCTCCTAAATAAAACTATCTTTGTCTCATTACAGTTGCCGCAAGTCTATGCTGGGCGACGCCGAGCCGAGACAAGATGAGAAAGATCCAAGGTCACTCAGGCTTGGAAGTCCGAAATAAAGCTTTCACGTCGTGACGGAATTCCACTTAAACAGCGAAGCTCATCATTTTTCATCATAACGATGTGGAACGGAAAGCCAAAAAAGAAATTATCCATTTAATACGTAGGTTCGATTTCGTAAGCTAGAAACGAGAAGTTAACTTCACTCGGATTTACATCACTGCAGCGCCTGTAAAAAAAGAAGTATTATTCGATTCCTGTACTGTTTATCAAAAAATAGTTTCTCAGAGATTCCCTTAGTACGCGTTGGTAAATTCGATTTGCTACAGGGACAAATGTCTCTCCCAGTTAGTCTACATGTATATACGTAGCTTTAGTTAGTGCCCTCGTAGCTTCGTAGAATCCAACAACGGCAAGAATAAACAAAAGTTGTAGATTCAGTTTTTACAAAGAAAAATTTTATCATCACCGATCGGTAACAAGCAAAATTTTAGCGTAACCAAACAACCAGATCAAAAGCCACGGTCCACAAAAGAATCCGACAACCCAACAATTATCCTCGCTTTATCTCCGTCATCTCATTACGCGCCAAGTCAGCCGTGACCTCAGCAAACCATACTACGCGCATAATAATGACGATAAACGCGCGAGCCGCCCGAAACTTCTAGTCCATTAAACCCGCCAATTAATTATGCGAACAAAAAAAAAAAAAACACAAAATTATCTCAAGTCTGAGGTGACTGCGCCACGTTGCGTAGATTCCAACTCGATTGGCATTATCTGCGTCCTTCGCGTTATCGAAACTATACACGCGAGGCGATAAGACTTTTCACTTTTCGGGCGCGCGTTTATTACACATTATTGTATATCCCGTAAAGCCGGGCGCATCTCCGAGCTTTCCCCTCGGGCCGGCGAAGACAAGAGAAAGATAACGGCGCCTTTTGTAGGCTAGGTTAGAACCGGCGCTAGCCGGATTCGGCCGGATTACTCATCGACGTACTCATTAACCGGCAATTAAAGCCTCGGATTGCTGGATTTTTAAAAGTCGAGCGTCACGAGGTGTGCGCGCACTCTAGCTTTTGTAATCTCTTATTTTTCTTCTTTTACTTTATTAGTTGTAGGTTACTGGAGATTGTTGCGTGGATTTATGTTTGAGCGCTGCTCCGGCGGCTTTTGATGGGTATGTGTTTGAAGAGTGCATTTTTAGGGAATGAGGGGGAGGTGAGTGTAAAATGGAGAGATAATGTTGTTTTGAAGGAAGGAGAGTCCGGTGGGACTTTGAGATTGAATTTTTAGGTATCCGCAGGTGGATTGTATTTTATAGCGTTCGAAATGAAAAATGCGTTGGATTGATGAGAGAGTGCCGCGTATGAAATCGTCTATTTTGTTGAATTGGTATTTACGTTGGGTAATGTGTTATACTTTGTGGAATAGAAGATTTCATACGGTGTTCTGAATGTTGTTTTTTTTTTTTTATGAATTTTATCTTTTGTTTCGCTCGTTATAAAAATAGAATTCTATACTCTAAGATTTTATAGCCTCGATTTGCATGCATTTTATAGGATACTTTTATCGAGTTTACGAACCGATAGCCAACGATTTTTATGATATAGATATAAGATAATTGTAAATAAAATGATTTTAGAATAATATTATCTGGATTAAGAATTTTAATAATTGTTAAGTGTACAGACTATTTTAATTGTTAAATATACTTTATGATAATGTTTATCGATCATCAAAAATAAAATTACTTCCTATTTCATTTTACAATGTCTTATTATATTATTTGTTAATACGTTACCTTCCACCTAAGTATAAAGGCAATAAATTTGACGTAAGTACAATCATATAATTCTTTAATAGATTCATCAATTTACAACTGACAATTATATAGAGCTTTTAATAATCTTGATATACTTAATTGAATTATCGTTCACATCGAAACTGTCTGTAAAGCATTAATGAATCACGACAAAGTGTAATTGTTACATGAATCATGAACGTTATTATCAGTCAGGACCTTAAAGAGTAGTTTATAGATTAAGTAGAATTTGTCTCAGTAAATACATACAAATAAAACGTTGTAAATATGAAACATATCAATATTTTCGGCTCTATTTATCGTGAAATATATCTGTAACTTATCACAGTTAATTAATTTGACCGCAAATTTATATTTGAGATTTGAGATTTTGATATCAACTCTCCTGTTTCTGCGTAATGGATTTATATAAGTGCTTTTTGATGTTTTATAATAACAAAAAGTATATGTATTTTTATTAACAAATAATTTTCGTAAATTATGCTATTGTAAAAATGGTTTTTAAAAATTTGTTTTATAGAAATTTTTATGACAGAAAAACATCAGTTTACAAGATTAAGCCATTTCTATAAACACTTTAAGGCTGCTTTATGAATAGTAATACTGTCATATTTTAATGTTTCTAAAGCTATAACAGCTTAATCACATTATTAATCAGAAAGACAAGCTTTTCATAAAAATAAATTTTTATTGACAGCCATCTATTATTAGATACTGAAGGTGATATATTTTTATCACGCGAAAAACAACATTGGATGTAAAATTCGTGTTTATCAGTCTGAAACTCGAAGAAATTGATGAAACGGAAGAAGGCGTACCAAGCATTTTTACAGTCTTTTATCTTCGTTGAACTCATTCGCTTCTGAAAAAAGTACAAAAAGAAAACGGAAAGAGGCGGTTCAATGGCACTTTGCGTCATTTATCTTGGTTGTTTGTTTTTGCATTACCCAGTACTTTGTTAGCGGGAAAGAGAAAGTACTAAATATAACGTTATCATCAAATGCTATAATAAACATGCAGCATCGCACAGTAAAAACTGATCAATTCTACTTTAATTACTCCCACATAAAATTTAATTAACAAGCACTGAACCCGCCACCGAAGATGAATCGACAGAATTGACAAACCAATCAAAACAACATCAGAACCCCAATTTTACAAGTTCACAAATCACGAAGCTACAACTCTAAAACTCAAGCTCCCCTCTCAAATTAATGACTATAACACAATCAATAAATCGCGCAATCGAACCAGCCACTCAAGCTGCTCTCTCCCCACCAGATTGTAAATAAAATCACACATCATCCACTCTTTCTCCTATCCCAACACGGCCTCCCTTGCTAAAGCGCGCCAAGAAATCGGTCTAGACTCTAACGAGCCTTCCGGGCACGTCTCTCCTAGCGCGCGAGCGCTGCAATTCGGCGCACCGATTTAGAAAAGTCGATGTACGAGGGCGTGCGTAAGTACCCTCCGCGAGGCGCTCTCCTCCTCTCTGTCTTTCTCTCCTTCGCTTTTTCTCCCGTCGGCGCCCTCGAGTAAAATTAAATTCCGGCAGCGGTCGAGCGCGCGAGACAACTGACACACGGAGAACTCGAGCGCTTAGCGACTTGTCGTACAGGCGCGATTTTTTACGAGATCGCATATACGCCCGAACGACGGGTCGTGTCTATTTTTTGTCCGCCGCCTGGCCCGGACCGCAAGCATTTAAAAACTAAATTTGAAAAAAAAGGCTCTCTCGAGCCCAGACGGTCAAGCTGCGCGTACGGACACATACACACGCATGCATGTCTGTGTGTTTGTGGTGTATTTGTATGTACAGACAAACAAGTATGTATGTCGAAAAATAATAATATTGCAGGAATCTTTTGAAGTTATCGCCATGCATGGGAAGCCGAAGTAATGATAATAATGTACAACTGAAAAATTAAAAGATTATATACATCTATTTTATGTTCGGAGTTTTTTCTTACAATACAAATTTAATAATGACTACGTTTGACTACGATTTATCCTTTTTTTCTTCTATTACTATTATTTATTTAATATGAATAACAAAACAGTATTTAAAAGTAAAGAAAATTAACAAATATACATTATTTTTTAAAATGTGACTCGAGATAACTGCTTAAGCCCAATTTTTATCCAAATCGGTTTTATAAGACCTACTTCACTGATTTTACTATACAATAATTTTTTATTTGTTTTGCACAAATGATTAATATTTTTAAACAACTATGCTAATATTTACACTTCGCAATAATTATTCTTTGTGTGCCATTTCGCTTGCACACATTCTCACGTATAGGAACGCTCGAAATTTTGGACACATTTACGCGCGCACACACATGCACCTACGCACATACACAAACACACACACATACACACATAAACACAGACACACAAACAGGCACATGGACACTCAGTCGCACAAGTACAAATAACGCGCGTACCTTTGAAGCTTTCCGGGCGCCGCAAGCTCCCGCCTGTGTATATACAGCAGCGCGAGCGAAAGCTCACTTGCCAATAACACAAGCAAGAGCGCCAGCTGCTACGACGCACACGTGCCTCTATCTATATCTATATATTTACGTGCGTATATATCCACCATCGCGTGTGTGTCGCCGCGCGCACGTTTTATATATTCTCTTCGCGGGAGGGAGAGAGAAAGAGCCAGAAAGAGAGAGAGAGTGAGCTTTGGCCGCTCGGCTGCTGCCCGCTCGCCTAAAGTGTATTATTGCACATCGGCGCGGCATACAAAGTACACGCGCTCGCGCGGACGCCGTTAAACCGCGATACTCTCGCGCTTCCTTCGCTCTCTGTGCGTGCATCTACGAGCGATAGCCGCAAGCTCCAGGATACTCCGTGATATCAGTGGAGTTGCGTAACCGGCGCTCGACGAATCGGCGAAGGTATGAGAAGCTCCGTGGCCGGAGGCGTCGATCGGCTGGAGGGATAAGGCAGTGAGTGGCACAGAGGAGAGGGAGTGATTTATTAGGTAAGATTGTCAAGCTTCGCGGAGTTTCTAGAAGGGTATACGCTTTTGTTATGTAGCCAGGGGAGTGGGTTGTTTAAGGTGATGCGTTTAGAGGTGGGGTCGAGAGGAAAGTTTCGAGAGATTTAGTGGTATGAAGGGAGGAAAATAGGGTAAGAGCCGTGTATTGTTGTTATTTCTATTTTGAGAAGAATATATCGCTGATTGCGTCGGCTGTAGCGAGCTGCTCGGAGAGTCACGTCGATCATAAAGCCTCAAAAGAGTTTGAAAACGTCGATTCGCGCGCGCTGGACGTTATATATTTAGACGCGTGTACAAGGTTTAATATGTTGCAATATTATACTTCAAAATATTTATACGTGGGTTTTCGGGGCTAACGATTGACGTTTTCGAGAAACTTTTTCGCAAAGGCGTTCGATTTGTGCTTATGACCCACCTTAAACGCAGCATTAATTAACAATCGAATAAAATGAGGAAGGTCAACTTGCAGTTCGCTTAATTAACATACTCCTAAGATAAGAAAAATGCAAAGCTCCTAACGCTTCCTAAGAAAAGCCTGCAGCTATACCTGCTGTTTATGCGATTGAAATTAGCCGAGGCACCGGTGCCGAGCTTAATTCGAGAATGAAACGGCTTACCGAGCGATTGAATAATTCATCGCGAGAGGAAAACAAGCCGCTGAATTTCATTGCTAATCTTGGCACGGCCGGGGCCCCACTTGACAGCCTGCCACCCAGCGTCGAACGAAATATTTGTATACAATCGAGCCGCTCTCCTAATAGCGCCCGAGCAAACTTTGTGTTTTGCAATTAACGATCCTCGCCTCCCCAGGCTCTCGTTGCTCTGCTCTTAGCCGTCGTTGCGCAATTTTAGGCACTCTCAGGAAATATTCGTCTGTTACTCAGGTGTCAACGAGCTCGCTTTGGTACAAGAAAGGAGAGAGAGAGAGAGAAAGAGCTTATTTGGCTTGGCAATGGAAACTTTTGAGCGTCGCGGCTGTAGTGAAAGGCCGGCTGCTAGCCAATAGAGGAGAGAGTCAGCGTCTGCGTGTCCGAGGAGCGGCCGATCTCGAGTAGAATCGCGAAAAATCATGACACTTCGCTCGTGCCGCAGCGAAATCGAGCGCAAGCGGTTCAGGTTCAAGCGGAAGCCACTCGTCGAGCCCTGAAAGTGAAAAGGCTGAGTGAAGATTAAGGATTGGTGGAATTGAGGAAAACGAGGGATACGTTGTTCTGCAACACGGATTCAGAAGGTGAAGGTGAGTTTTTGCTTTTTTTTTAGGGGTGCGTAAGGGAGTTTGATGGTCCTTGCTTGTGAGTAAAATGGTTTTAATTGAGGTAGACGAATTGGCGAAAATCGAAATCACGACGATTTTATTGAATTAGATTATAAGAAAAGTTTGATTTGCCTTCGAGTTTTTTATTAGAAATGTTACTAGACAGTTTCAGCAAAGTTTATATTGTGAAGTTACGTAGTAAAGGAAAATTAGATCGCAATAACAATTCGTACTTGAATTGTGCAAATTGATGCAACGCATACAATACGTTTAACAAAATTAAAAACCATTTTACGATTTTATCATAAGAATTTCATAAGAATAATATTATCCCTATCCATCAAATACATTTTCATGGGTAAGCCCGAACAAACCACCTCTCCCTTGTGTTTTAAAATAAAAGATAAAAAAATTTTGCTAGTTCTTACAGAAAATTAATTTTACAACTTTATTAAAATATTTCTTATTTCATCAGATTTTTTATTTTTTTAATATTTCAATCTCTTTCACCTTCATATGTTATGTCTTACCGGACCCGGAAGCTATCTACTTGCGCAGCATTTAAACCACACTAAAACTTAAATAGAAATACTAAATAAATAAATATTGCCAGACTACCCTTTCTAGAAATCTATCCTCATTTATATAATTTACATAAAATATTACAATCAAAAAGCTTTAATTAACTAAAAAAATACGATACCATCAACACAACTATAACCACTCAACTTTCAACACCCGCCCAATCCTACTTTCTTAACTGCGTCGCAAATCGTAACGACTATCAAGCCAGTTTATAAATAGGTTCTAACACTCCGCGATAAACATTGTATCGTCGCAGCCGATCTCTATAACCAAACTACAATCAGCAAAGCCTACAGAAATTGGCAATCGATCACCCAGCCAGAGCAACGAGCATAGCTCGCCGATTCTCAAAAAAATCACGTGACTCCGGTACACTCGCACTCGATCCCTACCTCCTTTCTTCACCCGCAAAACCAGCCACCGCTAGGTCTTATCGCAAATTCAACGGCCAGATTCGCCAACAAAATAATCGAAAATCCATCATAACACAGCTGACCTTGCACGTGCTTCCCCGAACTGAGTCACGAGAGGTATATAAACCGCGCTCGAGAAAGAGAGAGAGAGAGAGAAAAGCTCGTTTCAAGCTCGATTTCAAGCGACGCGCCGCCGTCTACTGCTCTCTGGCCGGCGTCCATCGGCGCATCGGCTGCCAAGCGAGCTGTGGGCATGTGTAGAGGCGAGGTAGATAAGAGCGCCGGTGGCGAGAAAGAGAGAGAGAGGAAAAGTACGGCGTTATCGGTCGGTGGATTGTCGGGTCGGGATACAGTGGTGATCAAAAGTTTTTTGATGTTGGGAGGATTCGTGCGAGATTGAGAAAGTCGAGATTCTGGGTGGGTGGAGGTTTGATCGGGTAAATTATGTTGGGATATGATTGGGGTTTGCATAAATGTTACTTGTTGTTAAATGAGCGAATATGAATAAGTAGGTTCTCTATAAGGTAAAGCTTAAGAGGTGGGCCTATTAAAGCTTCTATTTGAGATTCAATGTGAGTCATCTTTTTACCATTAAGATGTTAAAATTAACACTCACATTGAATATTAATTTGAACAATTTGTATGTAAACCTTTTTCAGCCTTTTTTTTTAATATAGCATAGCCTTAAATGGTAGACTCAACACAGAAATCGAAATTATAATTTGAAAACGATTGTTAGCGAATACAGCATCAAGAATAATATGAACATTACAGTAGCGTCGTTCTTTTGAATGATTTACACAGGTAAACAATACATGAAAAAAATGATGATGACGAGAATGGTGATAACGGTGATGATGGCGGTGACGACATTAATGTTAATGACATAATATTGAAGATAATATTAATCTTGAGAGAATCCCCTCTAAAGACGTCTTAAAATAACTGTTTTTATCATATGTCATTAAGATAATAAAATAAAAGTTTAATTGTTTTTATAACAATTACGTGTTTTAACATGCTGCTGTATAGTGAATTTTAAAAATCACCTTTCTAGCGATGAAAAAATAGCAAATGGACGAGGAAAAAAATGATGTTTTTTACTCAATTGTTTATCCGAATATGAAGTAACAAAAATGCTTTTGACGCAGTAAATATTTATCCAAGAAGGATAAAAACTTTTAGAAAACGCTGTACAATAAACTTCCGTCTCGATCGATTAAGAGCCTTATCTTCCCTTTTATTCACGTATCGAAGATTGCGATCTCAGATTAATCCGTCAATTAAAAAGGAAAATTTTTATACTTTGCTCCATCTGATGAAATCAAGAATGGACATCGGCTCTTTTTTTCACAGAAGAAGCCCGAACTTACAAGTACAATTTTTAAGAATTCATATGCCTACTGATTTCGCTCAAATACGAAATAATAAAAGAAGATTATTTTCCAAAGCAAAGCTCACAAATAACTTAATTTGTTTGTGCAAGAATCGTTCTACAGGGTTCAACGCTTTGTTTGTGCACCCAAATGTCAAGGTTTGAAAAATTTACGGTATTTGCTCAAAGAACTACAATGTTTACAAAAAAGAAAAAAGATCGTCAGCGCCAAAAACCATCGCATAAAAACTTAAAAATAAAAAAAAAACCAAGGTAAAAAGAAAACAATATTAAAACATCCTAGTAACCCTGTTATCTCCGCCAATAAAATAAATACAATTAACTACACCGTCGCTCGTAATACGCAAATAAATCCCAATCGAGGAGCGATAAGGGAGAAGAGCGCTTATTAAATTACCCGCTCGCGAAGGTGTAAAAATAGGCCTCTCTGAATAACGAGCCACTCAACTCTGTATACTGCAACAATAAGCGAATTATAATTCCTCCGGCTGAGTCTTATCGATCGCCGTATCGGCCGGCGATTGTTTTCTAAATATAAATTTTTTTTCGAAATCCACCACGTGCCGATCGGTATCAGCGCGCGCGCGCGCGATGCAAAATGTCAAGAGCAACGATTTATCATCTGTTGCATTCTTTCTTGTTTGTTCACCTTTCTCTATGCCGAAAACAAATTTTGGAAACGATTCGCGATTAATTCGCGTGCCGAGGGTTAATCGCACGAGCTGACATTTGCTGACAAATATTGACGAACGATGAAATATCAATTTGAGGAGGTCTTAATTTTTTTTTTTTCTTTGATTCTCGTGCGCGAACTTTTCTATTGAAATGATAGCGGTCGGTTAATTGAGTGTCATCGTGACTTGGCAATTTGATCGGTTGTATATTTCTCTGTAAATTTTCAGTGCGCGTGAGCTCATCGAGGAGAATAATCGCGCAAAAAATATATTTTTTCGCGGGAGCCCGGCCGTTATTTAAAAATTGGAAAACACCATTTTGAAAAAAAATTTATAAATAAACCCGACGCGAAGAATACTTTGAGAGAGAAAAAAATGTTATATCGCACGTGGAGCGCTTTGGACTAAGGCCAGAAAAGAGTTGTGAAAACATTCTTTAAAGTAGCTAAAATTAAAAATAAATTTATGTACTACTAATTCATCATTCCTCGGTGTTTGAGCGCTTATTAATGCGCTCCTTACGTATTTATATATGTTAGTTGATATTTCATTCTCCTCACTTGACGGAAAATACTTTAATGCCATAAATCCCGCTCGTTGAGATAACAGTCTTTTTTCGCACTCAAGATCTTATAAAATCACTTTATTTTCGTAATTGATATTCAGAACTTAATTGAAATGCTTAATTGTTTTGTTTCGATTAGATAAGTGTTAATTCGTAATAAATTTGTCGATCATTCTTTGAAACAGAAAACTATGTGTCAATGTTTCTTTAACTAGAATAAAGTGGATATCACTTTATTATCTTATGATATTTCTGCTGCGCACTGAAAAACGCTGACTTTAATAAAGTAACACAGTACATAAATGAATTGCTAAAAAAAATGTTAATAATTCTTCAATAACTTCTCAAAAAGTAATCGTAAAATCTTTATCAGTTTCAAACATTTTACCCTTCCACAACCCTCAAAAATAACTACCAAAAATCACCAACCAACAATCACAGCAACCTCACAATCTCCATCCAATCTTCTTCACTTCCCCAGGCAGTCCCTCGCTTTCTCCTCTCGCCAAACTCTTCTGCAGCTCTCCCCGAAAAAGCTCGGCACGAAAATAAAGCCCATTATCAGCGACCTCGCGAAAGCATCTCCGCGCCTCCCGGCAAACAAAGGGACATAAATTAAACGGCAGAAAAGGTGCGTAAATTTCGATTAGAGCGGGCTGACCTCGAACGAGGTGAGGGATACGTCTCGTTGCGACAATCGTGTTATCACGACGCCGGTAGCGTCAGACAAAACGCGCGAACTCGTAAATCTGTCGGATACAGGCGCGAGCAGCCTGCGAAGATCGGGAGTGGGTCGAGGTGTTGTCGAGCGATTTTACTCTGTTTCGGGATTTTTCTTTTTAATTTTAATGTTTTGTGTTGATGCTCGCTTTTCCTCCTTCGGATTGTGTGGTCTTATTTGTTTTTATGAAAAATGATTTATTCTGGGTTGTTTTCCGCAATTGCGCTGGGAAATTTTATTTTTTTTTCTTTGTGAAATTTTTTACGTTTAGTCGGGTGCTAAAGAGGCGGCGCTGGTGTCCCAGGGAAACACTGGGTTTTTGCATTCTCCATAGGTGTTGTTCGCGTGTTTAAAAATACGCCTGCGGCCTTAACGAGACGAAAACGATGACGGTTAAAAATAATTAAAAGGACTCGTGTAAATTTTTTTTTCTGCACTCGCTCGGTGACAAACGTCTTTATTTTTAAAACGACGTGTAATGCATTTGTATAGTTCCAACGAATAAGAAAAGGTCATTGTTGTCATTTAAATTGATGTCCGTAACTCTCATTGACTCCAATTTCCTTTGATTTTAATTTAACATAGATCATTAGATTTTTATCTCTTTAATGTACTTTATAAAACGAATAGATTATAATAGAAATTTAATAATATTGTCGAATATTATTAAATTTAAAATAATCATTTTTCTTTCTATCCAAAACAAGCAAAAAAGAGCTTCTTTGTCACCAAAAATCACAAAAACCATTCAACAATTTAAAAGAAACCTTCTCTTAAACCTTATTCATACTTGGCCATACAAAAAAAATTAGTCAAAACGATCGATCAGCCGCCATCGATGAATAAATAGCCTCCGCGCGCAGGCCGCATCCTTTTCCCTTATCGCTGCCTCTCTCACATATTCGCGTCGCGTGCGCTTTCAAGTTCACACTCACGCAAATATACGCTTTTGTGCGCAGAGTAACGCGCGGAAGGCCGGCTTTCTCAGCGACCTTGTAACCGTTGATTTTCCAACCTTTTCCATTGTCAGCACGCACGCATCAGGCTTTTGTGCAACTGCAGCATACGCATTGATTTATACGTATCGTATTCAGTTGGAGTCGATTTTTTTTTTCTGGATGGGTTAATGAGATTTTCGAATTGTAAGCTTAGGCTTTTTGAAGCGATAATTTGGCGCGATAATTTTTTGATAGGAAGGCTTTGTTTCGGACGATTTTTTTGTGATACGTTAATGGCAGCTCGATACCTGTTGCGCTTATTGTTTTAATTTATCGTTTATTTTCTTGATCATAAGGTTGCAGATTGAATATGTTTGTATATTAAGTTACTGTCGATATTTAAATATGATTATTCAACGCGATTGGTTTTAATGTAATTTAGTGCGCTAATGCTAACTACAATTGGTTGATTTAAGCGGTATAATGCTTTTTTAATTTTTGGCGTACTAATAATTATTTCCTTTGTGTTGAATAAATGAATTATTGAACGCGTTTTAATAAATAATAAAATTAATAAAATTAATAAACGATTGTGATAAATCATACTACGACCAGATTCATTCTAAGTAGCATTATACATTTATATTATTATTATTTTTTTTTTTTTTAAATACGTGATTTTAAAAAATTGAATTCTTTTTATATTTATTCAATTAGGCTTAGCTAAAAATTTTTAAAGTATTCATTAAAAAAATATATCTATTTTAAAGTCATAGTTAAAAGTTTTTTATATAAGTTTATCCGCATTCCATATAATTCTTATGTATTTCTGTCTATATTTAAAAAAAAAAAGATCGTCAAACACTTGTCACAGATTTTATATACATCGTAGCTTTCTATAGAATTCATTATCCAAAAAATTTAAAGACAAATATTCCATACATTACTTCTCAATTAAAACTTTAACTTTAGTATCAACAATATTTTCGTAATTCTAATTCAAATACGTAAATATTATACAAACTTTACGCAAAACTTACATATATTAGGCGCAATCACTCGTCATGTATTTACAAATAATTTACATTAATTTTCTCGATTCATAAAAAACGACTAATTTCCACCTGCCTTCGATTACCAACAAGTGCAGCAATTACATACACACGCTAAACAACACCTATTCTACTTTAAAATCCACACTCCCAAGTCCAGCAGTCAACCGCAGCAATCAGACCGCCGAAGCTTCGCACTCTCACCACTTGACTCAGC
Source organism: Eupelmus urozonus (assembly GCA_900480035.1). NCBI lineage: Eukaryota > Metazoa > Arthropoda > Insecta > Hymenoptera > Eupelmidae > Eupelmus > Eupelmus urozonus. The sequence goes on from UELX01001885.1 coordinate 15,717, forward strand.
CAACAAAAAGCTCTCACAGCCGAACAAACAGTCCTGAGAAAGTGCTTTATCTGAAATCAAAACAGCAATTAACAATCACTCTCCAGTAGCTCGAACCGCTTATCGCCCACGTCAATCGCGAGTTTCGCTAAAATATTGACACGATTCGCGCGCGCCTCTAACTCAACATACTTATCGCGCACTTGCGTCTGCCAATTTTACAGCAAGTGTACAAGCTCAAACGGCCTTGAGCCTGCCTTTGCGCTCCCCGATTGTTCGCAAGAAAGACCGGGCCTTTTTGTCTCGATTCTGGCCTGTCGGGTGGCAGTGGCTCGCTGAGCCATGTGAACGGCCGGTATTGTTTGCTGGCGATTCGCTTTGGCCTTTGTGCTTTCTCGAATGTTATGCGCGGGGAGCGGTCAGGTGGTTGGGGATGTGTTATTGTTGAGTCTGGGGATGCGGCGAGATTTTGGCTTGATAGATTGAAGTTCGGATTGAGATTGACGTTACAAAGGTTTTGCTCCATTTTAAAAACGAATAATTTTTTTTGAATATAATTTAAATAAATTTAGTTTTAATAGTTTTTTTTATATATAAGTTACACAAAAAAGATCAAACAAAAAAGAACAAAAAAAGCCGACGTGCAATAACGAGCGTCAATGTCTTCATTGAATTCGAATTCGGAGGTAAGCCGGCTGACAACCTTACAATTCGCTCAACTTGGCACTCTCCGCGAATTCGCCGAGCCAAATATGAATAATGCGAATAAATTATCATACATGAGCGACCCTCTTTATTTACTTTCGATTTTATTACTCACCGACGCTCGGCGCCGATCGACCGCCGACGATTTTTATTCGAGAGAGAGAGAAATATAATAAGTCACGATATGATAACGATATTAATTCGAAAAAATAAGAAGATTAACGCGCGAGCGACGTGTGGTGCAACAGGTTCGCCATAACGAAAAAAACAGCTCATTATAAAAAATGTAAATGCCGCAATGTTTGCCGCGAGCAAAGCCAATAATTAAAGCGCCTTATAATTATCGTCAACATCGCTATTGTTTATCCTTCTCATTGAGGATCAGTGACGTTCTGCTTGCTCTTCAAACAAAGACCGAAAGTTCCTCTCTCTGCCTTCCCGCTAAGAAAATCGACGCTTTCGCGTCCCGCGAATTCGCGAAACGTCAGACGCACACATCCACGAGTGTTAAGGGATCGATGTTTGGCGAGGATCAGAGGTAGCTCAGCGCGATACGACAGATATTTACCGCTCGCCGTAAATTACATCGTCTTTGCGTAATCGCGAGGCAGAATCGCGTTCGGCAAACACAATAAAGCGACAGAGCCGAGGAAATCAAAGTGAGCCATAAAAATTTTAATCCCCCGCGCCAGCCTGACGTTTTTCCTTTTATTCGAGAGAGAGAGCAATGTAGTATTACAATGCGAGAGAGCCATTGTATTTTCGCGAGGGAGCCGAGAGTCGAGTATAAATCAATTTGCGCAAGGGATTAAACGGCTCAGCGGCGCTAGGAGGAAAGTGATGCGAGCTCTCTGTTTGAGCGAATGTAATGCTCAGGTGTTATGCTTGATGCGTTGGCTTGTTTAATGTATCGTAAAACGCGTGAAAGTTTGGCTTTTTTTTTATTTTTTAATAGACCAGGTGCTTTTGGAGCTGCGAAGCGTTTTTTTGCACGTGCTGAGCCGATTTTTGGTATTTGGCTTTTTTCCTTGAAACTAATTTATGATGTGTGTCCACGCTTAATGCGTGCGCCGATTTGCTAATTTTTTTTTTGAAAATATGAAAATATTTGTGGTGAGCTGATCGATTAATTCTTTATATTTGAAGTTGGTTTGTTTCCAAATATTTTGCCGAACAATCGAGTCGACCAACATTTGATAACCGTTAATTTCATTATCGCATAATCCACCAGATTTTTCATACACTTACGTATAAACATTGATCTAACTGATTAAATATTTAAAAATCCGCTTACAATATTATTATAAGTAGGTCAGCATTGTAGTTTCGTCATACTAATAAAGAAAAAGCGAGAAAAACAGAAAATCCACATAGTTTGCACATTAGACTGGCGGTAACCTTTAGAGCAATAAAATCAGATGATCTTTGTGAGCTTAAAAATAGCTCGCGTAACCCGCGCTGTCGCTTGAAAAATTCTTTTTATTTCTAGGTTGTGTTTTCCAAATCCTTTGTAACCTCGTTACAAAAACGCGCGCGTCGCATCACAAACAGTCCTTCGCCAGTGGCAGCAGCGCGTTGTATATCAAAGAAATCACACGCGCAACTATAACGGCTTTTATTTGCGTACTTAATAAACAAAGGCGACAGTGGGATTTAAGGGTAATAAAAAAGTCGTATACGGCACCGGAAAACTCGTGTGGCAGAAGATGTGCTCGCTTTTTCTTCACGGATTAGTCTAGAAGTTTTTATTTTTACCAATTTTAATAACTTTCAGATTGTAGGCTGAAGTTTTTTTTATTTATCTGGTACTTAGCTTCAATAAAAGAACATATTACGCACAATTTTAAGATATTTATATCGAGTTCTATAATACTATATTACTTATTATAAATATAATGTAAATGTAATGAAAGCAAAATTTTTTACACTTAATTAAATTGACATACTTGATTATATTACATTGCCATTACATTTATTTCCTACTTTTTTAAACAATAGCTCCATGTCAAAATTGAATTTTTAGTCAAAGTTACTCCTCTAAATAAATCAACGTTATAATAAGTCAATTTCATAAAATAAAATAATATAACTCTCATAAGAAGTGAATTTTAAAATGTACTGTTTATAAGACGTAAGTTTCGAAAAATTTACATTTAATTGAAATATGCATTAATTCGATTTAAATATACAAATCTCTTGAACTTTGTGTAGGAGCGTATATGCATAGGAGCGTACTGGGGGTCTATTACTATTAAGGAGCCAATGAACCTATTAGATTCATTATAAATTCAATTACTTTAATAGAAACTCGGAAATACAGAAGAGTTTACGTACCGTATGGCTCCGACATCTCGTTGATATAAGAAGAAAAGCTATTTCAGACTTGGGTGATGTGTTTTTAACACTTGACTTCGACTCATGCTGAAAACTTCACCCATACTAGAAATAGCTTATGTTCTTCCCTTGTTGTATAATGTACAGTTACAGTACACCAAAAAAAGAAAACTTTTTACTCCTTGCAAAGAGCAAATTTTAGAAGATTAATGAAGATTAATAAATTTATTCACCAAAAAGATTGAAGGATTAAAATTTTCTAAAATTGCTTATAAAAAGTAATTTTTGTAAAACCTAAAACTTTAATAAATTTCTTAAAATCAATAAATTTATTTTTATTTTTGTGAGCAGTAAATTTTTACATAAATTTATGTCTTAACTTTGAAAGAGTATTGCATGTGCATATCAAAAACTTAACTTCTAGTATATTTACGGATTTCTTTCACTGCATTTATGTTACTAATCATTAGAATAGCGTTTGTAAAAAAACTTTAAATAAACAACAATACAGAACACGTGTTTACATCTATATTTTTTATTCTCATCATTATTTACTGCATTAACTGAGAGTTCTATTTATACTCTCTTAAATGCGCAGTACGAATGTACAAAATAAATCAATTAAACAATATTTATCTTCTTAAAACAAGTGCGGATATTAGTTTTTTTTTTTTGCTTATTTCATTACTATTTTCAGCGATATATATGTGTATACAAAAACGACTATTAATTAAATTATGTCACTTAAAATTTTATTTACTTAATAATAATTTGATAATTATAGCTTGATAATCGAATGAATTATTTTTGCTGCTAACGCATATGACATACATTGGACAATCTAAAATGTACACTTACAGATTTCCAATTTACTTTTCTAATTATCATATCAATTGGGTAACGTTGGAGCATTATTCAGGAAAATTAAATAAAACGCAAGATTACAGCAATATGTCCTCAATAATGACGTCCAATATATCTATTCCTAATAATTCAACAATCTATCTGTAACACTACTTTCATACACTTTATTCTGCAATGTTCTACCACTAAGGCAGAGACATACGTCTAACTATGATTTCCAATCTACCAACTTCTAATATATCAATAATTCTTTTACATAATTGGAGAACTCTTTTATTTTGTTTGTCAATATAAAAAATATTGCAGTCTAATATTGCAACTATACCACCCTAACAGGACATCAATGCATCAATTCCTAATGGTTCAGGGACTTCTGACAAAAAAAATGTTAGAAATATATATTTTCAATAAAGAATTTGGTGCCTCGTCAACCTCAGTTTTCTCTTTTACTATCTCATTTATACCATTTCGTATTTTATTTTTTCGTCTATGATGAACCATGCTCAATGATTTAGTGTAAAATTATAGTAACGACGGCTAAATTGTACGAAACAATTTCGAAAATATTAGTAGTAACATCTACATCATTGCTAAAATATTAACATAATATTGTTAAAACATTGTCAGAATATTAGAGTCACATTACAGTAATATATTCACAATATTTAAGAATTGGTCAAGCTTGCATCAACAAAAGACGCATCAAATTCTTCTTTTAAGATTTGACCTTAACCATTTTTTGGCAAGTTTTAATTGAACAAGATTATTTTTATTATTCTAAAAATAAATTCATATTAAATCAATTTTATGAACAGTAAACGATATGTGCAACCATTTAAATCTTAAATCACTCTAATAAAATCTTAAAAACTATACTGGAAAAAAGATTTTTAAAAATTTATGTTTTATAAAGAAATAAAACTGAAAAATTCAAAAGATTTTTTAAGAAATTCAACCAAAAATAAGAGAAAGTTTACTAAAATTTAGTAAAAAGTAGTAATTTTTGAGATTTGACAGTCTTTTACAGCTTCATGAAATAATTATCGGGTTTTCACTGCCTATAGCAGCCTTATAAAATAGCCCAGTAATCACTCTTACTAAATTCCTAAAATCAACAAAAACACAAATCAGCTGATTCCCCTTACTCACCAGACAAAACTCTAACAGCATCGACAATTCACACTCCCCCCGCCGACAAAAACCCAACTTTCCCCTTTAAAGATTACAGCACTCACACATTGTAATTCAAGAGAGCGCAAATTGATTTATCGAGAGGCTCTCCGCGTCGACGACCGCCCGACTCGATTCAATATAGGAATCGCGTGCGCGCGAATGACGTATCAGCAGTAACGCGACGCTATGGCCTCTTATCAGCCGCGTAAATTGACGAGTGCTTGCTTGCACAGTTATACGTCGAGTCACGCATTAAGTTAAAGTTCTTTTTTTTTACGATTCGTATGATGGCTTCATAAGAGGAAGGAGAAGGTCCTAGTCATTGGGGAAGAGAGATTTTTAACGATATAACTGCGATCTAGGGAATAGACGTGTTTTACGTCATGTTATTGGATGTTGCGAAATAAGATGACGCGCGTTTTTATTTTACACGATAAAAAAGCGTGGATAAATTGTTGACACTTGTTGCTTGTTAATGGATTGCCTGTAAAATTAACTGAAAGAATGCTATTAATTTCTTTTGCTAATCGTATAATTCTCTTAGAAAAAGGAATTTTAATTTCTTAGCAAGATGCATTAGGATAAATATTTATAAGATTAGTAAATAAAAATATTTCATTAAATAATATAAAATTACTAAAAGTTTATTATTAATACAATTGTGGCAGGTGGTGAGGCCCTAATTAGAGCCTTTTTAAAGTCATCTAAGAAAATTTCTAATATTACGCATAACTAATTATACTCATTATACTCGAAAAAAGTGAAACAGCACATAAAATCTGAATCATTACGAAACAAAACTCCATAAAATCCACCTCCAAAAACAATCCCATCAAAATCTCACTACACCACAAAATATTCCCTCGCCTATCAGTAATTTTCCTGCTTACTCCACAACCGATCTCCTCGCCGATCGCGCGCAACATCGAAGCAAATATTTGGTCTGCCGCGCGCTCGCGTTGCGCAACGCGAAATTTTCGACGATAATAACCCAAAGAACGCCTCATTGTCTCCGCGTCTATATGTGGCACGTGCTCGCACAATGAGCTCCGCTCTGGGACTCTGCAAATGTAGCTCTCCCGGCTCCGCGAGACAGCATCGATCGAATTTTTATTAAGGGGAGTATCGAGTGTCGGCGGACGCTGCTGAAGAGACGGTTCGTCAGCGCGGACGCGGCTTTTTAACCGTCGACGAGCTAATCAGCGATCCTTGCGAGCGCGCGCTAGTTGAAGCTTTTGATCGGTCTTATTTATAGGTGATTGAGGAGCAGAGGCATGAGTTTTTGTCTTTGCCGAGCGATCGGGTTGCAGAGTTAAGTGCGCGTAGGAAATCGGTTTTTCAGTCTGCGGATGAGGTGCGAATCAGGTGATTCGATGAGAGAGTCGATGCTGCTCGTCTGAGGTGTGGAGAGGATTTTTTTCATGTAGGTTGACGTGGTGGAATATCAAGTGGTAGACGTGTGATTTCATTAATTTTTTTACATTTTGTTGAGAGGATTGATAACTAGTTATTTTTTTTTTTTTATTTTCTTATAGAACGTGGAAGTTAAAAGTTCGTCAATATTTCCATGCTAGTTTAGCTTAGATTGATTTCAGCCGTTACGTACATTACTGCATTTTCTAAGGTCATTACTATACTTCCTGTTTCTTACTGCATCTAGTTTACCTAATCATCAATTTACAATTAGTTTACCTCCACTAATTCTCACAGTTTCTCAAAGTGATAAACGAAAAATTCGCATCATATCCCTCTCTCTAAAGTCAATATACCTCAATGCAAAATTACCAAGAAGTGTGAGTACATAAACGATAAATACTCTCGTTTTACAACCGAATGATAATTTCATCGACAAGCGCAAGACAAACACACATCTAATCCCTTTCGCATCTTTACCAACTGCTGATTCACCTACTCGAATTCCCCGACATCCCCGTGATTCCACCCGCACTACACCAATAAACCAATATTCCGCAAACAATCGGCAACAAACAAATCTAAGCTTAAACCGATAACGATCATAATCGATTCCCTTAAACCCAACTCATCACGGTTCACGAAAAAAGGGAAAAAAATGCGTCAGCCTACATAGCGTCTACGAAAAAGGTGACTCACTCTGTTTACGGCAGGCGTAAAAGCGCGCGCCGCTTTGATCTGTGCACGCGCTCATCAATTGGCCGCGCTCATTACGAAACGATTAATCGCTGCTCGCGTCTCTCGCGGAAAGTCCCGCTGATGAAGAAAAAAACGAGAACGGAGATAAAGTTCAGCCGGCGCAGCCGATGTGTTTTTTTTTTCTTCTTTCTCGTGCAGTCTGTCTTATCTTTTACAGACTACTGCGGGTTGCTTCTTTTTTCACCTGTGAAAATAAGCTGGTGAAATTGCTGGATGATTTGTTTTTTTTTTTTGTTTTTTCGTGTCACTGTGATATAGTTGTTTGTGTCTAGGATGATGAGGATGTTTTTCCGGAGCGGATGGGTTGCTGGCGATCATTGTTTTATTTTGCAGAACGTAGGATTTGTAACGCAGCGGGTGCGTGTATTTTCGCAATATCTGCTTAGGCTGCGTGACAAGCTGTATCGTTGACTGCGTTTTTTTAGCAAAGTATTTTCTCAATGCTGGCTGCGAATTTTTAAAGCATGCTTTTTTTACATTAGTCATATTTTTTTTTAATTTATTGCCGGTGATCATCCCGCATAAAATGTAAAGAAATTAAAAAAATATATCAAAGCAGTTCTATTTTAACACTCTTACAAAACAGTTCAGCAGCACTTCGGCGCTTATACAATCGAAAACAGTCATAACACTTTAAAGCCTCCATAAAATCAAAAAAATTTTACAACCTAATCGATCTTCAAGCTCTTAAGCGGTCCCTTGCCCAATCTTTCCACGTTCCCATTGCTTTCCGCGTTTATTTTTTGCACACTCGCATAAAACTCATTAACACTTCTCTAAAAAAACGCTCCTCCCACAATATCCAAAGGCCATACCAACTGTAAAAACCTACACGCGCACTTCCCCCCAAACCAAAAACTCATCTTTCCCGCCAACATCGGTAATCCACCCTCGCACACACACATACACCCACGATCTCTCGTTCAGGTGCGGGATAAGATGACGCAACGCGCGGCCTCAAGGTTAAGGCCGCCGACGAGCTGCAGAGGAGGAGTTCAAGTTGCCGCTGCCGGTTGCGCAACCAGCGCATCGCGCTGTATGTATATGGAGGGGTAGGGAGGATCGAGCCGCGAGTGCGTTCACGCCTCGCTTTTCTCACTCGGCGGCTTTTTCAATTGCTTAACTGCAGAGTGCCGTTTCTCCGGAAGCGCAAACGTAGACGCGTTCGCTAATTTATCGCCGGGGACGGAAGGTTTGGGAAGCGCGGAAGATTCTTGGATGGTGTATGTAGGTGTGTGGGTTTGCGTGGAAAATCGAGTGAATGATGTTTTGCTTGTTAGGGGGAATGTATGAAATAGGAGGTTTAAGTATGTTTTGAGGAGGGTGTTTTTACGTATGATTTATTTATTTTATTATTAGTTTATTTTCTTTTGTTAATGGAAAAGGGAACGATGCATTTAGTTTGTTTAGAGGGTTAAATTTAATGTCGTCAAAATGAGATATTAATTATATAAATTTTACTCGACTAAGATAGTCATTTTACAAGAATTATATTGTTTTAAGGACGTAAAATATGATGACTTTAATAGCTCATTAAAATTTAGCTACTCGTTTTCCTTACATAAAACTCTTTTTTCACATTTTATATCCATTTATTGGCAACTTGGCCAAATTAATTTGTAAATGTTTCAATTCTACCAAAGAACTAACATTATAAAGTAAATAAAATAATTACAGTGCTAAAAAAAAGAATTTTTAAATTACAATTAAGTTGAAAATCTAATTTTAGGAACTTTTAAACTAAAAGTATCATTTTTCAAGTATAAATCAACCATTCGAAGCTAACAACTATCTCTTACCTCCTCAAACCTTTGCCAATACAATGCTAAACCTTACCTTCAATAGATATCCTCTCGAAAAACGAAAAAAAACAGCTTACCGTATCCCTCGTAAAAATGTCCCCATTTAAGACCATAAAACGGCTATTTTTTGGCCATTTTCTTCCTTACAAACCAAAACCTCGCTATTAAATATCCACTAAATAAAACCACTTAACCAAAAATACCCCCAAACAAAAAAATCGGTAAACCCACCGCGAGCGCACTCTAACTCCCTCCACATAGCCTCATCGTCCCAGGACAGCTTAACAACCACGCGCCAAAGGCGCGCTTGCATCAATCGAGCGCGACAAATACTCATCTCGCTTCGACAAAGTAATAAAAAGCAATCACGAGAGCCCCGACGATCAGGCCAATACGACGAGCTTTCACGCGCGCGCGCGCAGATCGGTAAAAGAGAGAAAAACAAAGCGCGCAAAAAAGCGCGAACCGGTGCGTACGGGCGCAATCTGGATTTTACAGGACTCGCGCACTCGCCGAGAGACCAGAATCGAATCGGCCTTGAAGCGATATTGGTTTTATGGGCTCTCGGATACGATTCTGGGGGATACGCGAAGCGAGCGCGCGAGCGCGGCTGATCGACAAAGACTTGTTCTACTAGACGAGAGAGCGGCGAGACTTTCTATATGTGTAAGGAGCGCTTGGATGTTTGTGTGACTGGGTGTGTGGTGGGTTTTGGGTTGGATTATGTTTTTGGGTACGTTTTATTCGCGCTGTGTGCGTTTGGGTTGGCATTTTTTGGCTGTTAAAGGTTTTTGAATTTTTGGAGATGTCTCGTCTGTTGAGATAAAGATAAACTAGTTTTGCACTTACTCGAGTAGGAATAAAGTATCTTTAGATTGATCATAATTTTAATAATAATTAATAATAATTAAATTCATTTACAATCATAATTGGCGAATACCACTAGAATTAGATAAAAAAGGTCTACCTTTGAACCCTACAAACAAAAAAACTTAATCGCGATTCAACAGCACAGTCTCCAGTAATGCTATAATAAAGCGGCTCTCGAAATTCGTAATCAAACACGCGTGACGTACTCAATTTCGATTATGACAATCATCGCACGCACGAGCAAAAGTAAAAGTTCGCAAGTAGCCGCGCAGATGCGCGAGGACACGTGCACGGCGCATCTTAAGGCAAATTACTTTAGGATAATGCAAATTTTCAAGAGGAAACATTTTATTGGTTAATTCGCTTCCTCTTTACACCTGCGAATTTCGCGATACTTAGCATTATCGCTATAAAACTTGCGCAACCGGCAGGAGGATCGCAAAATTTTTGTTGCCGATCGTTAAGTTTAACAATGGATAACGAAGCTGATTTCGCTTTTTGATTAATGAGCGAGAGACCCCGAGATTTGAATAAAATAGAGTAAAGTAAATAGGCTTATGCGTATTTGCGGATTTTGTTATCTTTAATGTATATAAATTATGTTTTGGTATATATAAAGTAATAAAGGTAGGATAAAAAAACACTTGACTTGTTAACTTAAAAAGCAAACACCTGTTAACCTACTTTAAGTAATGCCAGCTACAACATTTTTAAGTGCTAAATTTGTAAAAATATTATGAAAGGAAAACAATATTATTAGGTACATATATGGTAAACAAATAATTGATACATATTACACGCATGAAGTCATCAATGCAGTGATAAATAATTTCTATGAAATAAAAATGTGTCAGGCGAGATGTAAATCATTTAAATTTTTCTGCCTAGTACTAATCAATTATTGTTTCCATTTTCACCTATGATAAAATAGATAATCATGGAGTGTTCTAAAAATCAATACTCACCAATCTTTTTCTAATACCTTGTAAATATAAAAAAGCCATGCTCATTAAAAACCAAAATTTTACAATAAATTATAAAAAGTTTAAACATTAAAATCAAAACTAAGCCGAACACAAACAGTGCATCCATTAATTCCAAACTTCACTAACCCATCGAACAAAAAATTAATCCAACCGATCTCAAATCAGCCACACTAACCCTCATCTTCTTGCAGATCGCCCCCCACCATCGAGCTCCCACGCAGGCTCCTGCATCTGTCTCTCTCATCCCAGAACTCTCTGATAACCGGCACGTAAACCTGGAAAATCGGCTCTCTCGCTCTTGGACAAACAAAAGTCTGGGGAGCGTGACTCAGAGGAGGAGCGCGCGGTAGCAAGCTCGACTAAGAGAGAGAGAGAGAGAGAGAAAGAAAGAGAGGGAGGGCTTATCTCTGCGAGGGTTTTAAGGCGGCGATGAGCGGCCCGCCACCTCAGTAGTCGTCCGGACTCGTCGCGTGCACGACAAGTGACACAAAGAGAGAGAGAAAGAGAGTAACTGAGAGAGAGAAAGAGAGAGAGAGAGAGCGAATCGGTCGACGTGTTACAAGTGAAGACGAAGAAGAAGAAAGAGAGTAGAAGGATTGTAGAAAAGTGCCTTACCGGGCCACCAATGAACGCAGTGAGCCGTCACTATAAGGCAGAAGGACTCAGAGCAGGCAGAAGCAAGCAGCGAGTGAGCGCGAGGGAGCCAAACTGCGCCGGCCGACCGGCAGCTCTGTTCTTTACCGATCGTTTCTTTACCACGGGATACTTCGACGTTAAAGGATCTCAAGATGGGTGAGTTTTCATGCGGGGATGTGGTTTTTGACGAGGGGATGGGTTTTTCAAGGATGATTGGTTTGGATAGGTTTTTTATTTTTTTTATTTTTGGATGATGAAAGTTTAAGGATCTTTTGGGGATATAGAGATTTTCCGAAGAAATTTTCGCGCTCTGGTATTCAAGAGCTATCTCTTCTTATTAGATATTTACATTATAGTTTCGAATAAATCTGGTAATAAATTTGGAAAAAAATTTTTTTAATTACATTATTTGAACAATTTCTTTTTTTATTTTTTACTATAATTAATATTTTAAAGTTTTTTTATTTCACTAGTAAAAGTACGCGTTCGTTATTTTTAATACTAATTTTCTTTTATATTCAATCAGTTTAGTATAATGTCTTACTGTTGAAAAATTAAAAAAAAATTGCTATTACTCATATAGATTTATTTTATTGAGTACATTCCAACTCACCATTATGTATCACAAACCAATCAATTCTTCGCAAATCTTACACTTTTCAAAATACATCTATAATTTATCAGATATATTTTAAAATTAATAATTCTTCTACTGATTATTTTAAAAATTCATTGTAATTAATTTATATATTATTGCAGAATTTCAATACTTATAAGTTTAGTACAAATTTAAGCTAAAATTATTCTATACTAAATATTTTAATATTATTTTATTTATTTATCAAAAACATGAATTTTAATTGAAAAAATAATTAATTTTATTGCAAAATAAGGCATAAAATGTCGACAGAAATAATGTAGAGTAGTCTCCGTAGACTCAGTAGTCTTATCTAGAACCATCGCGATCAGTGCAGAAGCTTACATAAAACTCATACAGGCTTCCATAGAAAGTGTTCCCCAACGTAATTCAGCAAAGAATATAATATTTTGTATCGTATAAATTAACAGCTTTGACCATCAAAGTGCATAACTTTCAACGATTTTGATATGATTGATTGGGTTTGCAATATAGAGCAAACGTTTTTTTCTACAATTGACGATTAAGCACGTTATTGTGCTCAGCGAGAAAGTTGGGAATTCCATATTTTGAGTCACGATATCTAATTTTTTCATAGCACGCCGTAAATCAATTTTGAATAATTGAAAAAAAATAAAAATTTTAATCATACCTTAAACAATAAATAATATAAAGAATTAAAATTCAAGAAAATAAAATAATTATAATTTTCATTAACTCGCCCAACAATGTCATCCATAACGAAAACAAAATTGCTTCGTGCACTTGGCTCTTCCAGATAACAGGTATACTCCCAACAATTACAAAAGCACTTTATCTCCAATAACGCATTAAAAATTCCTTTTAATTGCCAACACTTATTCACCTGAAAGATCAAATTTGTTAAACAATATCCTTACTTTCTCCCGTAAAAGCGTAAAACGCACCTCCAGAAGGTTCGAATATCAGGGATAGTGGCGCGAACATTCGAGAAATGGAAAACCGAGACAAGCGATGTGTCTCGATGCTTCTTTATTATCACCTGGCGTCTGAGCGCGGAAAAATATATAATAACGCTTTTGTTTGAGTGAAATCCGTTCTCTTGGTGACAAACAGCGGCGGGAGCGTCGAGTTTTCAAACAGAAGTATAAATTGACGCTAACTATGGGCTACTTGATGGACGTTGCAATAAAAATTATCACGACTTGGCGTACGGCTTTTCGGAAAATTGCATCGCCAGTGACTCATCGATCCGGCTCTCTCGCGCTAATTGATATTTTTATTTTTCCGACTTTTCGCGACGACTTGGTGGTTAATTGGTCGGCGGTTTTTGATGCTCTTTCCGAGAATTGAATAACAGTTTAAATCTCGTTTTAATTGATTCTTTTTTATTGCTCTTTCTACATTGTTACAGTTTTCCATTGTGAGCGATTAGTAATGTTACACTTTAATTAATAGCGTGCATTTCCTTTTTTATATTCGAATATTTAAGGAAATTTCTTTTGCTGTTGTTGCGTTTTAAAAAATATTGGATTTTAGATGTAGAAGAAGAAGTCATCGAACGTAAAAACAGCTAAGCAAAGACAAATATGTACTGATGGGTTATTGATAATACACTTTGCTTTGAATAATAAATATTGAAATAGAATTTTAAAACGGTGATTGAAAAAGGTGTGTTAATATATATATTATGCGTAATTAGTATACGTACTTATCACGATACCCGTACATTCTTGAGGTCATATTACGATAAAAATTCAGCGTTTAATAGATCTGTTAAAATTTTAAAATAACATGCTTTATCCGTCAAAAATGTTTTTTTACACTTTGGTAAAATATAGAAAAGAGTTTAATAAAAAAATTATGCTTTTGTTTGAAATTAAATCACTTTACTGCGCGAATGGAATAATTAAAAATTTTTGAACAATTTTTAAAAGAATTTAACAACTTTTCAAGTTGAATAGTTATTGAAAATTATTTATAATTTTAAAGCAAATAGTAGCTAGTTTTACTAAATACTAATTACCATATCCCTGAAACTGTTTATTAATATTTTACTATAATTAATATTTTTCATTTGCTATATCTCTGAACATGATATTTTATCTAACGTAACTTTGTATTAAGTACCGACAAACCATTCCAAAATCATTCAAATAAGATCTAAAACTATAGTGCAGCTGACAACTGCTCAGAAAGATTTGTAAAATTTTTTCCTAAATTATTTTTATAAAATTAAAAATTCTACAAATCAATAGAAAACTGCTTACCTCAATCTAAAATGACAATGATGAACTAACGAAAAATTTTTGACTTTCAGGGCTCGACTTCCTGGCAGACGGAGGTGCCGACTTCGAGCATGCGATCACAGTGACAGGTAAATAACACCTCGAATCTCTCGCTCTTATCGTCAATTTAAACACAGCCATTCATAAATCACGTGGGCCAGAGATCTTAATCTCGTCTCTTTCTTACAACAAGCGTATTATCAAAATTAGAATTAATTGTAGATCCGCTACCGAAATAAAAAACCGAGACAAGCACGCGAGTTTAAGTCGTTATCAATTATTGAACCAAAATACAGCGAAACGTTATCGTGGAAAAAAAGTTTTGCCACTGTTGTATAGAAAACGCACGTGCGTTGGCGGCCTTCTTTAAATACAAGATAGCCATCGGGTTGATTTCGTCGATAGGAAAATATGTTTTGCCGAGTGCTGGATCTTTCCCAGGTATTGTTGTTATGGAAACTTTTACGGATCCGATGGATCGGGACTTTTGGACTTTCGGTTTTTAAGTTGATCGAAGAATCTTGCATTTTACTACAGACGGATTAAAAGTTTATTTTCGATTTTTTTATTGGTAGTTGGTAATTATTATCAAGTATTGATGTTGATGAACTAGAGTCGAGGATCTTGAAAGAAGAATAACATATCTTTACAAAACAGATAATCCGAAACAAGGTCCTAAACAAATGATTCAGTCAACTATATTCAACCTATCCTCCTGTTCTGATAAATACGCAATCGTAAG
Source organism: Eupelmus urozonus (assembly GCA_900480035.1). Lineage (NCBI taxonomy): Eukaryota > Metazoa > Arthropoda > Insecta > Hymenoptera > Eupelmidae > Eupelmus > Eupelmus urozonus. The sequence goes on from UELX01001885.1 coordinate 30,884, forward strand.
GATAATCACCTGAACTCCTCGCCCCTAAATTCGCTATATATTTCACCAAAAATTTGATCGCCACTTTGATCTTTTCTTTGCCACTAATTTTTGGAGCTCGCAGTACATAGGAAATTACCCCTCGATAACCGCGGTTTCTTTTCCCCGTTCACTCGAGGGAATAATTCGCGCTTCTTCTTATCGCTAGCTCCAATCGCTCTCTTATACACGCGTCTTCTGTCGCGGCAAATATTTGTATAAAGCGTGGCGCGATAAGTGCCGATTGAGATCTCGCTTAGCATCCGCGATACGCGCCGACTTTGCCAGACTCGCGAGCTTTTTTTTTTAATCACGAATCGTCGTATGGCTTTTTTTTCTTTTATTGGCGGTGGATTAATGAGTGATTTTTTATTTTGAATCCTAAAGATGGCCGCGATTGCGTTTGTTTTGTTTGATTGCAGGAATTGTTGATGCGCCATTTCTTCTCACGTTTCGATTTTTTCAACAGTTTGTGAAATTTTGTTTTGGCTTTTATCTTGCTGATTATGATTTTATTGACGATAACATGTAGTTTTTCTTCATTGGCGCTATGAATAACTGATTACATCTTAAATTGCAGAAGACAAAATTTAAAACATTATTTAAAAAGTGCTCCATTTTGCTGTTTTTAATATGTTTGACCCTGGGTTGAAAGCTATACAGGCCCTATTAGGGACTGACTATATTATGTATATTAACATAATTTTAGTAATTAGTTCTCAATTAGAGCATATACTTTGGGTCTAACTAAATTTTAATGAACAGACCTGCTTAGTCACGTTTCTAATTTCTTATTATTTTAGTGTTCAGTTGGTGAGTTTAAGAAGGTTCCTCAAACATCGATGATTCAATATACACATAAAGTAATTTGCGTCACAAGCAACCTATTAAATTAGTTCTAGCACAAGATAATTTTAAGAATCTATCAAGCGAGCACGCCCTCAGAATTCGCCTTATACGAACTGAAAAATCGGCACCGTACATTTTTGTTTTATTTACTCTTCGCTTCGCTACTCTATTTCACTTATCGCACTATCGCAGACCACAGATCGGTAACTAATCTTAAAAATAAGGCAATTAGATCGAAGGACGGTCAATGATCGGTAAATTTCATTTAATCTCCGCCGTCTGATCGCGCCGTGAACTTGAACGCACAACGTGTGATATTACTAAATGAACGATGGCTATTTTAAGCTTGAAAGAAAAATAAATGGTACGTAATTTTGTAGGTTTTGGAAAATTCCACTACATGCTGTTGGCGATCAGCGGCTTGATCTACATGGACACTGCCATCGGCGTGACGATCTTGTCTTTCGTCCTGCCGGCAGCGCAATGCGATCTAGAAATGGACTCAACGTCTAAGGGCTGGCTGTCAGCAGCACCGATGCTCGGTAAGTCTGACAGAATTTACTTTTTAAATAATGGTTCTATTTGAAGATTACTTGTTTTTATCTGTATAAAATGATTTTCTTATCATTATGGTGTTACCGCACTTTCTGATGACTAAATTGTAGAGGAAAACTTTTAGTTTATACTTAAAGAAATTATAAATATAAAAATTATAACTTTAACATTTTTTTAGGAATGGTAATTGGCTCGTACATATGGGGATGTCTGGCCGACACGAAGGGCCGTAAGATCGTCCTCATAGCGACACTACTTATGGACGGCATAGTCGGCATACTATCGTCCTTAGTTCAGTATTTCTGGGTCTTCCTGGCCTTCCGTTTCTTAAACGGTTTCGCGTAAGTGCATATATTTAATTAAAATTATTCAACTCACCTCAGCCTCAAACAGAATTCATCATTCGCATCTTAAATTTTAGTGTGACAGGCGCCATGGGAATCGTGTTCCCCTACCTCGGCGAATTCCAGCCCACCAAATATCGCGAAAAAGTCTTGTGCTGGATGGAAATGTTCTGGACCGTCGGAGTCATCGTACTGCCCCGTAAGTACTTTCATCCATCTCCTTAAAAATGAAATCTCAATCACTCAAAATCCTAACCTCAAATATTTTACAGTAATCGCCTGGTTGATAATACCACAAAGTCTGTCCTACCAGTCGTCCGATTTCGCCTTCAAATCTTGGAATCTCTTCGTGGCCCTATGTGCCATGCCCTCGTTAGTCCTCGGACTCTGGTTGTTCGCCTTTCCCGAGAGTCCCAAGTTCCTGCTAGAATGCGGCGAGACCGAAGCCGCTCTTGAGGTCTTCAAACACATCTACGCGCAGAACACTGGCAACGATCCCGACTCTTATCCTGTCAAGTCGCTGCAGGAGAAGCCCAACTCGAAAGATAAGAGCACCCGTGCTCTCAGGCTCCACAAGCACAAGGATCTCAAAGTCTTGGTTGCTGAAGTTTGGGATCTGACCAAACAGCTCTGCAAGCCGCCATATTTGAAGAACACATTACTGGCCTGCGGTATTCAGTTTGGTTTAACCAGTAGCTATTACACGTTGATGGTCTGGTTCCCTGAATTATTCACCAGGTAGATTTTTCTTATGATACGATACTTATTCTTTATTATTAATGATGATGATATTAAGTGTAATGTTAGATTTACGTAAACATCTAATGAAATGATAATGATTGCAGGTTCGAGGAGTTTGAGACTTTACATCCTAATGACACAGCGTCCGTGTGCATTGTATCGGCGATTTCTGAGAACGAGACCCTCATTGATCCTTATGGCTGTGGAACGGAAATAGGCGAAGATGTGTACAAGCACACCGTATTCATTGGCCTCGCGTGCGTACCCGGCTCCATCATTATTCCTCTCCTCGTTCACAAGCTCGGCGCTAAATTCTTCCTCAGTAAGTATACCTTTTTTCTTTAGACATTATATTGGTATATATCTAGTACTTCTAATGACTTAAGATTAAGTATCAATCATTTGTATTGACAAAAATGTTTGAAGAACTCATATATGTCACCGTAATTTATATTTCTAAACATCATTCGTATGTGATGAATATTTTACTACCGCATATATTCATAAGTTAACCATTTTTTTTCATTTCCAGTCCTTTCGCTCATGGTTTCCGGCGCCGTAACCGTTGGCTTCTACTACGTGATTGACGCCACACAGAATCTAGTGTTATCGTGCATTTTCGAAGCTCTCACGTCTCTTGGAATTTCACTGGTCTACTGCGTTATTGTGGACATGTTCCCAACCAATCTCAGGTAAGCTTATTTAATATCTCATAATTACTAATCCATACATAACCAAAAAAATCTTATCAAAACGTAAGCCACACTTCTTTCTTCATTCTCTAACCAAAAAAGAAAAAATATTGTCTCGACCTCGTATATATCCCCGACATCGAGACGCTCTTGGTGTACATTTCGCAACGACAAATGACGCGCGCGTCGAATATTATTTTTGGCGGATACGGCCTTTGTGGAGTCTCGCGCCGGTATACCCGGGAAAGAGAATATAGAAACGAAAGATTTTTGGCACGTGCTCGTCTCTCGTCGGCTTTTGAAGTCCGAGCCGCTGCAGCGCGGAACGCTTTACACGCCTGTTAAGATGTTTTCGGTCGCGCTCGATTGTAGACTCGTAAATCGGTTGATAAAGTAGACTGGCAGGAGGCTTTTGTGAATGTAGTATTAGCGGATTTTACGGTCGTAGTCGTTTTGCTTGGAATAAAAGATTTTCAATGTTTACGGCTTATCGACCTCGAGATGTAGGAGATCAGATTAATTTTTGCCTTGTGGATGATAAACAATTTTATCTGTAACGTAACGTCGCGATTTCCATCAGATAGAATAGTTTTATATTTTCCCTGTTTTATCTTCAAACCTAATGGTTAATTAATATTGTTTCTATAATTTTGCAGGGTAATGGCAGCAGCTTTATCATTGACAATGGGTCGACTGGGCGCACTGGTAGGCAATCTCGTGTTCGGCTACCTAATCGATCTGGCCTGCGTGGTACCAGTTGCCCTCTTCGCTGCTTTCTTATTTGGTAAGTCGACTTCCACTATTAAACTTTAAAAATCAAAAATGTTACAATTCATTTGTAATAACCACAATACAATTGTCATTACAGCCTGTGGATTCCTGTCGATATTCTTGCCCAAGACTGGGAAGGAAACTCTCGACTAGACAGAAGGAGGACGAAGCAAATCACCGACCTCATCTTTGATTATTTTAGCAAGCCGTTTACTCACGTATTTGCAGATCTTCCACGCGCATGGCCTTTCCGCGTCGTGCCTCCTTTATTACGTTATTCGCAATCGCTTGACGAAGTATCGACGTTAAGATTTATCAGGAAAGGCCAAGCTCCCGACGAGTATTCACTATGTGATAATCGTTTATTATAGATGTATCTATATACATGTATTGTTTTTCGAAGCGTATACAGTTTTATATACGTATATATATTTACATATATTTTCAGAGGATATGTTATATAACTATGCAAAAAGTACCCGATGCGGTCTAACGAATCGTTGAATTTTTTATAAGGCTTTAATAGAAACGAAGAAATCAAGGAATATTGTTGAGATGTCCCTTAGAGACGACAAAGAGAAATTATACGCGCAGAGAGATTTTTTCGGAGGGAATATAGAGTCGCGGGTTTCCAATCCCTCCGAAAGTGCCATTCGTTTTTATTGCTTTTTCGCGTAGTGTTCGAGTTCGCGGATGTCGTGCTGCCTCGAGTTTCTTTGTTATATCGTGGCGCGACAAGCGAGCGTATTTTTAATAAATAAGACGATCAAAGAATTTTCGGCAATCGCCGATCGAGCTGAATATCGCACGGTTGGAATAGTTACTCGTAGCGTATTGAATAGCCATTAAGTGCCTTTAAAGTAAAGTTACTTTTATTAGTTGTTTTGTACAGTGAAAAATTAGGGTTAGGTATAAGCAAAAAGTAACTTTCGTACAACGAAATATAATGAAACGGAAAACAGTAGTTATATAAAACATTGCACTTGTAGCATCTCAATGTTAACAATAATTCAATTACGGATAAACCATTTGATTCTTGCGACTGAGCTCGATTGTCGATCGCCGAAAATAATCCATGAATAATCAAATCTTATGATATGCTTAGAACTTTATTTTAAGGCACGCAGAAAAACTCTTAAAAAAATATTAGCAGCAAGCTAAAGTTTCGTAAGAAACAAAACGCAGTATCGGACGAAAGCCGTTAAATTTGTTTTCAAGAGCTTTCGTTCCGCGCTTTACGATTTTGCGGGCGTGGATGAAATCATATTTTTAGTCTTTGTAAATACCAAACATTTATTCTCGTTTTTTTTTCTGTCATCGTGAAGTAATAAGACGAGAACTATATCAATATATAGTAGGATAAAATGTAACAGAAGTTCGATCTCGCTGTATTTGTTAATGAATGTATAACCGTATTGTTATTGTTATTTCTGTATAAATATTATGCAACGTTACATTATTGCAATTATCACTATTATTATTAGAAAATTAAAAATTATATGTTATCTCCTATAACGTACGCCCGTAGATATTCGCTAAATACGCTTCCAAAGTATCTTAAACATGTATTTTTACATGAATAAAGCGTTAAGTTAGTTTTAGATCATCGCTTTAATATAGTTAGATTACTTTAAGTATCGAAGATGAAAAAAATAATAAGACTGCTTTTCAAAATTAACAATGGTATCCGTCGTCTATTGTCAAATATTTATTCAACCACAGTGTATAAATGACGCTCTGAGCAATTTTTAACTATAAAACGCTTCTGATATACATTACAAAAAGTAATCACGAGGAAACCATTGATAACGGAAAAAAGCAATTCTATGCGTTGCGTAATTTAAATCGATTTTCTGTACATATAATTACGCCCGCATTATCGAAGTTAGTGTTATATGCAATGTATATGTACGTACATATATATAGAGATTTACCTATCAAAAAATAAAATTATTTTACGTATATGGATTCACATGTTTTTATTTTAAGTTCACCTTGCAATTTAATAGATATCCTTTAATGTTTCAGCATTTTCTGATTAATATTTATTAAAATGAAGAATTTATGTTTTTTTTTTTCTTAAATTGATTTGATGAGTGATTTTAATTTTATAAGTCTTTTATATGATTTATTAATTAAAAATAATATTTTAACCACTATAAAAAAGAAAATTAATAAAAAAATAAATCTTAATTAATCTTTAAATAAATTATTATAGTGTACTATAAATAACAAAAAATTAATGCATCAACTTTTTAACCTTTAGAGGACGGGGATTTGGGTTTACTGTTTTCTCTCACTTTTCTATAGAAATCGAGTTTTTGTGAT
>UELX01001886.1:0-37173 GCA_900480035.1 Eupelmus urozonus
CGGGTCACTTGCGAGAGAGCGCCCCGCGGAGCGAGAGAGTGCCGATCATCTTTTTTTCCTTGGGATGAGAATTTTCGGTATTAACGGGGGGGATGGAATGGTTTTGAATTTTCGCGCCATTTCCGCGAGGAGCGCTGGGGCGGGTGTAGGCGGCTGGTTCTTCGTCTTGGGCGGATTCTGGTTCGATACGTCGGGACGCATGATTTATCTTCGTCGGGAAAATTTTTCTGTATTCGAGGGACTTTATTGGTTATTTGAGCGGGAGATGTTGTGTTTATCGGGTTATGGGGAGATTCAATTTTGCGAAATAGGAAAATAAGCATTCGATGGGCGCCGAATCGTGGCAAAGTAAATTTTTAAACAAAATTTCTTAATTTAGTCTGCAGAAACGTACACAGTATTTCTTTATATATCTAAACAATTTAAATTTACGCAAACCTTACAGTTAATACATTACTACATTTAAAAAAAAGAACAACTCCGTCCACGTTTATAAAACATAATCCCGTTCCAACCCAGCAAGAAGAAAACAAAACAAAACAAAGGAAAGAAATCAATCAAGCAGCCGTTCCGCAAGGCTCCCAATCAATCCCTCATAATAAGCCTCCAAAAGCCAAGCGCCTAACGCGCATATCGCTGACCCGGTTTTTCCCGGCCCGCGCATTCCTTACGCCCTCTCGATCCGGCGCTCACTCAATGATCAGAGAGAGAGAGAGAGAGAGAGAGAGCCAGCGCGCGAGCGGCGAAATGCCGAAAATCAATGCGAAAACTATATAGACGCGGCCGTAATCGTTCCGCGCAATCTCCCGGATATCGATAGGTGCGCGAGCGCGCGCGCGCGCGTATGAAAAGTGGCCCTAACGGATGAAACGAGCTCGCGGAACATGAAAGGCATCACACGGAGACACTCGACGCAGAGCGCTCGATACATACAGGTCCGCCCCCGGCGCTTATCGATTCGCGCAAACCTATTTATCTTAATTCCCTCGTCGCGTAACGAGAGTAGCACTCCGCTCTCTCTCTCTCCCTCTCGTGGAGGGCTAAGCGTGGAAAGAGTCGAGGCGATTGGCCTGCGGTTTGCCGCGCTCGAGGGACTTCTTTCTGCTTCTTTTTTTTTTAGTTTCACCGAGCTGATTGGTAATTGGAGGATGTAAGCAAGGTGGACAGATTAAAACGGGACGCTGCTGTTGATTGGGCTTGTTTTCGTGTTTTTGTTTTTCCGAGGCTGAATTTGAAATGATAAGTTGAGCGTATTTTTCAGTTACGTTATGCGAATGTATTTAAAATATTGCTCTTTTCGTGCTCCGAATCCCTTTGTATGTATGCATGAGTAAGTAGCTCCAGACATTCCGTGCGTTATTTACTTGCTGCCTGCTTACAATCGATCTGCATTAGTTTCATTCGTATACATTAGTTGCGAACACGAATGGCTTCTTTGGTCGGAAAAAATACCAGCTGTCGCGAGTGTATAAGAAGTAAAATAAATTATACTCTCCAACTCTACTCCCACACATAAAAACCCTTCATTTATCATTCCGCTCGAATTAATCAAAAAATCCCGAAAAACGCATCCGCGAATATTTGTGGAATCGCGAAGCTCCCAGGATCCATCGCGCGGGAGCGCGCCAATTTCATTAGTGTCTTCTGCTAGAGCGCCCGCTCGCTCGCGATTGATACTCCGCTGATTGGCCGATTACTACCCGCTCTGCGTGTAACAGCGCCGACTCTCGAGCAGCTATAGCAGCCGCGCGCCGAGCCTCATCCGGCGTCTAATCGCGCGCAAAGCGCCAACGCGCGATCATCGATTCGATCTCGAGGAGCCAGAGGTGGGAGCGCGCCGGATGTCGCGGCTCCCTCTCTCTATATATATACGCGCTCGCGCGGGTAAGCGCGTATGTATAAAGCGCGGCTGAAGGGTTGATGCCGTTTTTCGGGCTGCTGGCTTTTGTTGGGGAAGGATATTTTGAATTATCGTTTGTTTTGTTTTCTTTTTGTTATACTTGTAATATTTTGTTTTGTATTTTTATTTTGTTTTTTGAAGACAGGTGAAAATGATTTGTGTAAACAAACGAATTTTTTTTTTTAAGTTGTGAAATGAAAATTCATTCAATGTATAAAACTTGAGCTTATACAATTCTACAAAATAAGAAATTAAAATATAATTTAATTTACTAAGTAATTGATCTTTGTTAGAATTCAACTAAATTAAATAATTTAGGCTTAATTAACTAATAATTCCCATTCGCAACGTAACATTACGTTGTTCAATTCAAAATAAAACTGCGTTCACCGCATCCATAATCATAAACAAAACAAACAAACCTACCCCCGAAACAACAACCATACCACCTACATCCTCAACCAACCATCCCACCAAACCAAACAATTAAAAAAACAAGCCCCTAACACGGGCAGCCCCGCAGATGCCGGCAGGCACTTCCTCCTCTTTCATCCGTCGCGCGCGCGCGTTTCTCGCCGGGTGACCGGCGCGTCTCTGTCTGCTGCTCTGTGTGTGCCTCGCCTCGCTAGCGCGTATTGATTTCGCCCCGCGTGCATCGGCCGCTGCCGCCACTGCCGTCTACGCTCCTCTCTCTCACCCGCTCACCCTCGCTTTCTCGCGAAGCTATACTCCTACGCTAGCGGAGCTAAAGGGCTCGCCAAGTGTGTACGTGCGCGCGACGTCGATGACAAAAAAAAAAAAAAAAAATGGCTCGTTATCTAATTTCTCCTTGACTTTGTTAGAGCGACTTAATCCGGGCGAGGATATAGGTGCGCGGAGGGTGGCGGCGCCGGCTCATCCTGAACGCGCGCGCGCGCCGCCTGACGTCGCCGGGGATCGATCTTTGGACGAGCGCGCGCAAGTACAGAGGGCTGATTTTCTCGGGGTTCGCGAGCGCTCGTGCGTTTTTTTTTTATAGGTTTGGGTTGTGCGAGGGTTGTTTGTTAGGGGAAAGGGTTCGTAGAGGGATTATGGTTATTGAGACTGTAATGAACAGTATGAGGGCGTAATTCATTTTTTAAATTAACTTTACATACGTCTGGATTATTAAAATAAAAATTTTGTTTTATAATAAATACTTTATAATACTAATTAGAAAAATTAGGTTTATCATTAATTATTAAACAACAAAAATTTATAATCGCAGCTAGCTTTAAAAAAAAAGTAGTACATCTTTCTTTTAGGATTATACAATATTAAAAACATTAAAGTAACGCATTTGTAAAATGGGACAGGAACGAAAGTAAAATCTAAATTTAATTTGCGTGGCTAGCTCAAATGTGAATTTACACCTGCCGTATATTTCGGTTAAGATTCGTTCCATTTTAATTAGGGGCGCGTAAATAAATTTGGCTTTATTTTGACACACGAACCTGGATATTTTCTCTTGTGCTCGGCATCGACTTCGCGTGCGAGTGCGAAGTATTTTTCTTTAACGTCCTTTGACATGGTCTTCCACAGAGCGCCTAGCCTACATTAACAAAATATCAGGCCAGCCTTTAATTAAGGAAATTTATAACTTCATTCGTTTGAATTAGTTTACGAAATTAATTTTTTCCAAAAGCTTTATATTACAACTGTCATTTTGATTATCTTTTCGGGTAAAAAATAAACCAATCAATTAAGATATGATAAAGATGTTTGTTAAAAGTTTAATTAGTTTAGAATAATGGAATAAAAAATTTGAAAAAGAAACGAATAATAATTTTGAGAAAGTTAGTCTTGTCATTATCGACCATCATACTTTAGCCAATTTTTAATATTAAAAAAAATATTTCATTGTTCATTGTTGACTAGAATATTTCTGTTGACTAAAAGAACAATATAATCGTGTGATATTATTCGAAATTGAAAAACGAATTGAAGAGTGAAAAAAATCGGTTCACGTGATTGTCGCTAAGTACAAGCCATTGTTTTAATCCTAAATCATGTTAGCATCAACTTTCAATAGAAACTAGCCTAACGCTGATATCCTTGTTGCTCTCCCTCGGGTTCTCAACGGCCAGCTTCTTCCTCCATTCATTAGCAAAAAGCATAAACGCGTTAGCCGGCCTTGGAATCTTCTGCTTGACCGGTCCAGCAGCGCTAGAACCGTTTTTACCGACCGCGTTTTCAATCTCCTCGTGCTGCAGCTGTAACGCGATCGACGAGCCTTTTGGTTCGATTCTTATTGCCCGCCTCGTCAGCTCGTTGCTGTTTTTCTCTGTAAGCACACCGATCAGCTGGCACGGCTTTTTCGCCGGCTCTGGATTGCCGGCCGGCTGCAGACGCACCAGTCGCTTGCCGTCGGCTGTTAGGGCGAGCAGACGACTCTGAAGCGGGGAACCCCCGGGATGACGAGGAGCTAGATGAGGGTGCATCAAAGTTTGGCTTTGTTTACTTGTATACTTTATTGTTAATTTATTTAAAGTAAGGAAGGATTGTTATGATTGAGAGTATTTTTAGACAAAATTATAGATTTTTGCGATTTTATTATGTTTTTGTATAGAATCTATATAAATAGCGCAGTTATTTATAAATTGAATCATATGTAATAGCTACGAGTACAAAGTTATAATTTTTAAATACTTGCAATTCAAAAGTTAAACTTTTATCACAAGATGTTTTGCATTAAATATTATTATTGAAAAATTATCAATTAGTGCAATTGTTAACTTGTACTGAAAGACCCTGTATTGTTATTTGTTTACAATATTTTTTCATTAAAAATAATTTTCTAATTAAAATAAAATTAAATAAAACTTAATAATTAGAAATTAACATCTAAAATTGTAACTCCTTATATCACTATAAAGATATCGAACAACTTGAAAAACATTAAAGAGCACAAAAATAAAAACAATAAAACTAGAACTGACAGAATGACATTAACCCGTACCTTTTTCCACAAAACTCACGAGAATCTTGTGCTTATCCATGCTCCAAGCCCAGCAGGTCACAATGTTGGCCAAAAAAAAGCACCTCCTCTCCCAGAACCACTTCCTCAGCTCCAAGTCGCCGGAAAACACTAAAGCGCGAGTGCGCGCATTATTTCATTATTAAACCCGTTGTTTCGGCGATCGCGGTTGTTGTTGAAAAAATGCGACAATCGGTCCCCGGGCCGCCGTTGTCATGAAAGCCCGTGTAAACAAACACAGCCTCCTCTTCTCTCTGGCGCGCGCTCAACAAAACTGCCAGGCCCGCGCGCGCTCGCGCGCTGCGTCAACAAACAATCGGACAAGCGACGATCGGTTTTTCCGGGAAGTCGCGGCATTATTGACGCCGGAGCATGGCCTGCTGCGCCAAAGAGATTCCGGAGAATCCCGCCAGCGGAGACGGCTCGTGCGGCTGCGTTCCGGATATTCCCGAGGATTGCGGCCTCTGCTCGGCCAAGCTCCAAGAAAAGCAGCTGGAGGAGTGCGGCAGCTGTTGCGCCGACGTATCGTCGACTGACCAGGTTGTGCAGAGAGGCTGCTGCGATGTGGATAAGTTGTCGGTGGATAAGGACGAGGAGAGCGGCCCAGGCTGCCAGTGTCCGGAACTGCAGGGGATTGATTATTACGGAGCGCTGGGGCTGGATCGAGGAAGCGACGATGCGGATATTAGGAGAGCGTGAGCATTTGCATTGTTTGAGCTGTTTTTGGGCTGGTTGAGTGGGGATGTTTGTTGTTGAGGGCTTTGTTAGATTTGTCGATCATTAGTTTGCACTTTCTATAAGCGCAGCATTTATTGAAAATTTTTAAATGATGAAACAGGTGCAAGGTTTTGCTTATACTTTTTTAAAAACACGTTCGTTTTTGTTTCTTATCGTAGAAGCTTATTTGAAATTCAAAATACTGCAGTAAGCCTTTTTAATCTCGCAAGAACCGCACACATCGCTCATAAATTCCAACAAAAAACATAAATCCATCTTCAGAAATCGATTATGTACTTCCTACCTAAAAAAGTCTCTCCACACGCATACACTCAATGTCCACTCTAGCAAGCCAAAGCCACATCAACATCATCATAATCGTTCGCAAAAAGTCGCTCGGCACTTGTGCAGCTCCATCGGCGCGAATGTCACAGATGACGTCAATTACACAAACGCAGCGCGCGCTTCGTTTAATTAAGTCTCTCTCTATCCCCAGAGCGAGCCGCGTCGGTCACGTGGCCCCCCGCAAGAAGACGGATCGAGCTTAGCGGCTCTCTTGCAATTAATTAATTTGAAATTTCCCGCGCGGCCCACTTGCAGAGAGCAGCCAGCGCGCTCGGCAATCGCGATAATGAGAATCCCACCTAGACGCGCCTCGAACGCCGCGTGATTAATTAATCAAATAAAAGCCGCGCGCGCGCGCGCTCGAGCGCGTTTTTCTGTTAAAACAAGGTATATACACAGAGAGAGAGAGAGCGAGAAGGATACGTCACACAGCGGGCGATTAGCATATACACACTTGGCTTCGCCGCTCACGAATGTTTATCCGCGGTGAGTCGGCGCCGAGATGCTGGTTGAGCAAGATGTTTTCCAGCCGAATTTCCTGCTGCTGCTGGCGCTGCTGATATGGCTCTCGCACATCTGGCTGAAGGAGGAGCAGGAGGAGCCGAGACCGCAGCAGCGGAGGCCGGAGTAAGCGCGAAAGGGGCTTGTGTAAGGGCTTTTCGTGCGGGCTGCATTTTGGAGCGACGTAACGAGGATCGCTTGTTGCGCAACCGATTAACGATCCGGCTGTGAGCATGTAGTTGGCGTTGGTGCGTGAGTGCTTTGTTGGCGATCGGGTAGTTTGCATTGTCGTGTGAAAGATAAAAGTGTGCTTTCTGTACTCTTCTTTTGATTATCTTGTGAGATAAGTAGGAAAAAGTTTATCGGTCTGAAATCGGTACTAGCGAACGAATCAATTGAATTAGTACAGTAGCGAGGTGAAACCATTCGTCACGCGTATGGTTGCTATAATACTGATTTTTTGTGTGTACATTAAACAAGACGTTATTTTAGGTAATCAATGTTTTATCAGATTCTCATTATTATTAATATATTTGGTAGCATGCGTAGGTGCGTGCGCATGTGTGTATGTGTACCATTGAAAGTGAGAAGTTGCTTTGGGACGTTACTTTGTTTACTGGCTACGGAAATTTTTTGTCAGACTTTTTTTAACGTCTGGCAGAACAGGTTTGAGCACTATAGACTCATGAATGCTTTATCTTCTAATTGCTTTAATACTCGTGTTCGGGAGTACTATGTACGTAATCGAAGAATATGACCATTTATTCCCAAATATGGCAATTATATATTTAAGCCGATTAGCACAAAATATTAAAATTTCGGCAATATTATGTTTTTATATTATCAGAAATGATATAATGTATAGAAGTAAAATACTTCAATTGAATTTTTTTTTTCAAAATTTCATGTTACACACGTGGATATTGTTAATAGGGAAATATTCGTCAAAACACCTAGTGAATCTGTATTTTTCAAATTCAATTTCACATAAAATCATTTAAAAATAAAAACAACACGACTTCCTCCTATAACATCTTCTGCAGCAAAAAACCATCGTTCGAATAAACCTTATTCATCGCCCAATATATCCTTCTCCCCAAACATCTGACCCATTCATCTGAATCAACCCACCCACCCAAAACAAAAGTACTAAACAAAGCCTCTATTCCAGCTTTAAGCGTCTAGCGCTCCGCTTCCATCCGGAGCGCAACGCGCCGCCGGTCAACGAGGAGACCATAAAATGCGAGGAGCTGCGCCGCGCGGCCTTCGCCGTCGTCGCCGAGGCCTACGAGGTCCTCAAGGACCCACTTAAGCGCGCCATTTACGAGCAGTACGGCGAGGAGGGCCTCAAGAAGGGAGTCGTTGCCGGCGGCCTCGGCACCGAGAGCTGCATTGAGCCGTATGTCTTTCACGGTCAACCGCTGAAAACTTACAGGTAGTTGTATATCTTATTGGTTAAGTTTTTCTTTTTTTGGTTGATTAATGGTATTATATTTTAAAAATATAAGAAATCAGGAAAAAAGTTGGATGTATATGTATATGAGTAGTTCAATATGTATTTATTTAGATTATAGAATGATCATGAGAAATGTTTGGGAAGTGATTATACAAAAATGGATTTATATACGTATGTAGAGCCCTACTCAACTCCGGGAGAGCCAGTGCAATATATCATATTCAACTTTTAACTTTCAGCTAACTCTATAAATTTTATGCGAAAGATGGATTCAAGGAAGTGCTTGCGGCCTTTTTTTTCTAACGATAGCAAACGCGTTTTTAGATGTAAATGATGATAAATATGTTTTCTTTCTAAATTTAATTTATTAAATACGTATTATTAGCTAACACGAAAAGTGTGTTCATTTCTTGTTATTCTTACAAAAATGTTATTCTATTGAATATCGAAACATTAATACGTGGCAAGCTTACTTTCAAATCAAACGTTAAAACGAAATTCTTGGTTTTCCTCTTGACTATGCACTCTATTACGTACATTACTATTTTCATAGACTGCAAAGATAAAGTTAATCGCATCGGATTTTCTCTCTCTTTTCCCGATATACTTAGAGAATTCTTCGGAACTGAAAACCCTTACGCTGATCTCCTCGACGGCTTGGAAAATCCGGTGCCGATCGAAGATTGCCTAGAAGCTCGCGGGGAAAAGAAAAAGGACGAACCTGTAATAAAGGCACTTCCATTAACCCTAAACGAGGCGAGTATTATCCGGACTTCTCGAAAAAGAGAAAGAATACTTTTTCATTTTCCTGGACCTAGCGCAAGAGTCGATGTGATTTTTTTTTGTTTTGTTGTTCTCCTTTCGCCTTAAAATCAAAGCATCCTAATATAATTTTGAAAATGTAGTTTTAACGAAGTTTTGATGTTTAATACAATTTGAACAATTTTATTACTATTTATGTGTTCCCACTGTGAAAGGTGAAACTTAATATTTCGAATAAAAGAAGTTGTTAAAACTTTATTTTTAAGTACTCATTAGAAAAAAGTTAGAGCAAAACTTGAAAAAAAAAAGAAATTAAAATTGAAATTTCGTTAAATTAATTCAGACATTAAAGGGCTAAGGATAGTTACTTGTGGCTAAATAAGGGGTAAAGTTTATTAAGGCGATCCCATTTCTTACGTTTTTTCTCATAATATCATGTGTTATGAATGGTGGTACAATTATAGAGATAATATTAATGAAAAATAAATTATTTGCTTAGCTGTATTTTTAAAAAGTGACCAGTACAGAATATTCTTTATTAGTATATTATTTGTAATAATATTATTTATTATTTATATACTATTGGTTTGCAAAATATACAATTAATTATTATTGAAAATATTTGTACAGTTAACGCTTGATCTGTAAAATATTACTTTTTATGAGACCTTGCATTCGATATCGGTACATTTTTAACATTGATCTTTCAATAATTCAATAGAACGTATTACAAAAATGATTAATGATTACTATGGCATATGATAAACCGATCAGACTTTGAAAGTCTTAAAGTGATAATCATATCTTATATAATAAAGCACTATTCTAGTCACTAAAAAAAAAATTCAGTACATAAATAATAAAATTTCCGAAACAAGCTCAGTTATTGCGTGCCAATACAAAGCTTAAATCCGTAGCCGTTACCCTTACTATACTTCCCTAAAGCCTTTTCAACTTTTATCCATCGAGTTTTGCTTAAAAAAAGAAAAAGGAAAAAAGTTGCGGCAAGATAAGCATCTCGGCCGAGCGAAGACAGCTTGCTCGCGCTAAGGGCATAAATATTTGAGCGTTCGCGTCTTGCGTTTCCTCGCAGGTCTTTTACGGCGGGATAAAGAAAATGAAGATCCAGCGTCTGGTCCTCGTGGGAGACGGAGACGAGGCAGACGAGGAGTTTGGCGGCGACGGCAACTACAACGAGGACAAAGGAACGACGAGGCTCGAGGAGAAGATTCTCTCTATACCGATAATGCCGGGAATGCCGGCGGGAACTAAAATCGCCTTCCCCGAGGAGGGCGATCAGAGCCCCACGAAAATTCCCGGTGAGATTCTTTTTCCACGGATATATCGCGAGACTCTCACTTTGATCTCTTGGAATCGCATTTCCTTCCCTTCCTTTACGCTGTGATTCTTTTCGCTTCCGTGCCTTAGCCGCCTTACCTGAAGCCTCTCTGCGCTCCTGAAATCTTAACTTCTTTTGCTCGCTGCTGGCTCTCTGGGCCGGCTCCGCGAGCTGTTGAAGAATTTTTTCATTAACGCTTTCTTTCATGCCTTTGTTTAAATCGTTAAACATTTACTGCTCTTACTTCTATTGTCTGATGCCTTTAGATGATTTTTTCTGTCTGGCTGTAGACATTGTAAAGAAATGATGATTTTAAAAATTTTATGCTTTAACAATGTGTAATTAACAAGAAATTTGTAAAAAATTATTTTGAACAATTAAAAACGTTTTTACTCTGCGCAGCCGACATAATTTTTGTGACGGAGGACAAGCCGCACGAGAGGTTTAAAAGGGAAGGCTCAAATCTGAGAATGACGGTGAATGTATTTCTGCGAGAGGCTTTGAACGGGACTATTGTCACGGTTAACACCATCGATGACCGGATTCTTCGTGTTCCGATAACGTCAGTCATCTCGTGAGTATCCAATACCATCTATACGTGTATGTACATAAATTCAAAAGTATTGCTTAACTTAAATTTCAATGTCAGATAACCGACCAAGAGTAAATAAATTCTTCTTTGAGTATACATATTTACGTTGTTTCTCCTGTTTTCATGTTTAAATGTAAATTTGTTATTGATAAATAAAAAAAACCATTGACTTTTTAATATATAAAAAAAAATTAAATTGAAATAATCAAATTTAAATAATATAACTTTGAAAAAATCAATCTCGCTACAAATATTCGAAAATGCTTCAACGTATTAACTACAAAAAATGTTTTATAGGCCAGACTACATAAAAACGATATCAGGCGAGGGTCTACCCTTAGTCGAGGACCCCGACCATCGGGGTGACCTCATAATCAGCTTCAACGTCGAATTCCCATCATATCTGCCTCCATCTAGCAAGCTATACGTGCAAAAGGCCTTCGAGAGTGAAAAAGAAGCAACCGAAGATGAGGGAAACGAGCGAGTTCATCGAATGCTGCTGGCCGGCAAGATGTACATGAGAGCCAGGAACCTCGAGCAGATCTGCAGGCCCTGAGAAAAGATGTCTGGAAATTTTTGTGATGGGCTGTGATTTAGTGTTGTTTTTTTTAGGGGCTTTCACGCGATTTGTCGATGATTTGCGATTGGTAGATGCTGATAGATTAAAGAGGTTTGTGGTGACCGGAGTTTTTTCTTGGCGAGTGTTTTTAAATTTTTATACTGGTGATAAAAATGTTTAAGTGCTCTGCTGTTTTCTTGATATTGTAAAATTAAGTTTTTTATAGAGAAAATATTTATGAACTGATGATTTAGAAGAAATTCAAGTTACATCGACGAAATAAAAAGTGCGTGAGCAATATTTTTAAGTTATGAAATTATATTTTTATAAATAAAGGTTGACTTTTATTGTTAATATGTATCTCAGTATTAACCTTTTGATTTATTCCATTGCTATTTTTAAATTATCATTTACTTGCATTCAGGTTAAAACGAAATATAAAACTAAATATTTAATACTTTATATCAAAATTTTTAAAATTTTTTTCTAAAGTTACCCTAAAATGTACTTCTATAATGGTGCAGAAACGTTTACTAAAACCAAACAATCGATTACTTATTTACATAACGGAAAAGCAAGTAAGTAGTAGTGGACGAGACTGGTAAGACGCTTTGATATAGTATTGCTTGTCAGTATTTTTTACAAATCTATTTATAATTTGATAAATAATTGCATTTATATCCACTACTACGGTTACTAAATACTAGTTTTATTAAAATTTATATTAATTTATAAAAGATAAAAAGATAATATCCTAAAATATTATAATTATTATTTCAATATTCCTAAATAGAACGTATTTGCTAAAATCTATTTTAACAAGTGGTTTAAACGATGATATTTAAAATAAATAAATATAAATAAGTATAAAAATTTAATTTAAAATAATTAAATAAATCCCTTTTTTAAACAATAATTAATATAAAAAATGTTTCTAATCCGATCTTATGATTCACTTACTCAAATCATGTCAAATAACAACAATCCATCATCAACAATTTTTTTCATAAAATCAAGTACTCAACGGATACACAAAACACATCGGCAGCGCCCGGTAAGTCAGCTCCCTACACCACTCTCGGAAGATGTCGCCATCTTACGTTCCTCCCAAGGCTCTTCCGCGCACAGCTGCAGCTCACAAGTACAGATATACCCACAACAGTCCGCTCACCTCGACTCTCCTCCACACTGCGGAGCCTGCAACTCACACCCACAGGCACTTGCACATTGAAAAAAGAGAAAGAGCAAGTAGTAACCGTCGGCGCTGATGCGAGAAAGAGAAAGAGCGTTCAAGAAGCAGGACGTTCGAAGGCGAGCGAGCGAGTCCGTTGCGCTCGCTCGCTCGCTACCATACAAGTGTGCGCGCCCCTCCGTCCCCACCTTACCCGCAGCGTCCCACGATATATAACCTCTCTCTCTCTCTCTCTCACTCTCCTTCAGCCGCCTCTGCGAGCACTGCAACACGGCTCTAGTCATCTGCTCGGACTGGCTGACGCGTCATTAAAACCACTGGGCGAGCGCTCGCTGCGAAACGTGCGTATATACTAAGACTCACAGAGAGACAGTCGGAAGAGCGAAAGCAGCTAGAAGAGGACGGAAATGCAGCAGCTCTTGCTTAGCAGTGGTTATCTCCGTCTCAGGCTCGGCGGAGAGAGAGAGCTGTGAGAGAGCGGGCCGTGCGGGAGGGAGGGGAGAGCGGAGGCGCTCTCGCGATCATATGACTTGGCCGCACGTGACTTTATTTACAGTTGGCCGAGCGCGCGCTCGCTCGCGCTGCTGCTCTTTCTCTGTGTAAGCCCGCAGCGGCTAGGAGGCACGCCGCGCGCGCATATAAGCCTATAAGCTGCTGCTGCTGCAGTGCAAGAACCCACTGCTCTCTCTCTCTCAAACGATTCCACGCTACGGGGCCATGCAGCCGTCCTAGTCTAGGAGATGTTGACGGGACGCTGGGAGCAGTGTGGAAATTGCAGGAAGCCAGCGCTCGGCTGGAGAGTAAAGTGGCCCGCGGAGGAGGAGGATGTCGCTCATCGCCAAGTTATGGGCCGCGCAGCGCGGCATCAGGCAGATCGCAGAGGTCGAGCCGAGCAGCGCTGCCTGCGTCCAGAGCCTGCTCCAGGCTACCGATAGGTGAGAGTTCAGCCTTTTTTTTCTCTTCACTTTTTTATCCTGCTTTTTTTGGGTCGCTTGGTGCTCTGAGGATTGGATTTTTTTATTGCTGTAGATGCTTGATTGGGTAAAAAGTGTGGATGTCGGTGTCTCGTTGATGCTTCAGTTGTGATCGTTGCTTATTTGATTTTTAAATGATGCTTTTTTTATTAATCTCGAGGTCTAGGATTACTATGGATAACAATTTTTTGTATGTTTGTTAATTTCAAAATGTACAATTGTTGTTCCTGATTTTTTCTAAATTTATTTAAAGGTTTTGTGGAAAAATCAGACAGATAGTTTTAAGATACAAATTGCAATTGAAATTATAAATTTTTTTTTTTTAGACTAGGTGCACTTTTTTTTAGTTTGTGTATTATTAGACCAAAAAAATCAAAATAACTTTAAAGTTTCTAAAAATATGCCTTTCTGTCGAATATTTTTTTTTTATTTTTACGATATAAATTCACAATTTACTATCTGTCTTCATCCAAATCAACTTTTTGTTTTGAATTGTTAATTAACCACTATAAAAGGTGAACAAGTTAATCTTTTAATTAATTTAACCTGTCATACATTCCGTACTTCATTACATCCCACTATATTATATCTTAAAAAATAACACAACAACCTCGTCGAAAAAAAGCCGTACAAAAAACCCCAGCAGAACAAAAAAACCTCTTATCGAATCCGAAAGCTACATTTTCGGCTCAACAAATTAAGAACACAGCTCTCTCACTCTCCCAGGATTTCACGTCGCGTGCTCCCAACAATATTCCCCTCTCCCCGTCGTCTCTCGTTCATAGCCCCGCACATACGCAGGGACTTTTTTGCACGACTCGCTCGTGTATACACCTACGTATTGCGAAAGGCGGCGCGAGCCGAAGAAAAGCAAAAAGAGCCCGAGCTCCGTATATACAATACCGCACACCTATACACAGCGCCGCTCGAGAGCCTGGAAAAGACGTCTAGCTCCACCAATCGAGCCTCCGTCCCAGGAGAAAGGAGCTGCCCCCATTGGCCGGGCCGATTTTTCGCGACACTTGGCGCGCCGCCTGAACCGAGCAATACAACAAAAAACGTATACGCAGCGTAAAAGGCACTTTGAATGAGCCTCGTCATTCATGCGGCTCTCGCCGCCGCACTGTCTTTTTAAACACTCGAGCGCCGGAGCCGGAAAAAGCGAATCGCTCTTTTTTCGGCGGTGTTTGTTGTGGATGCACACTCCAGGAACCGAAGATAAGCAGTGAGCGCGTGATTTATCGGAGCTCGTGTCTTTTTGCTAATGGATCTGACGAGGAGCGAGCGCGTGATTCGAGAAGGAAAACGATGAATCAGAACGGCGCGCGCTTCAGCTTGAAGAGTCGGCTTTTTTATTATGAGAGAGGAACTAATTACCGATGCGCGGATACAGTAAGTCCCAGGAAGAGGTAAAAATAGAAGGCGCGAGGCTGAAAATAGGAAGTCGAGCTTTATTTTTCCGAGCCGCTGCGTGATATAACGGAGCGCGCATTATTTATACGATGGCCAGCTCATAGAGAATCGCGCTGATTTACGGGGTTTTTACTCTTCTAGACAAATCTGCGAACGCGCAGATTAACGGCTTTAAATCCGATTGAGTAACGCGCTGTCATAATAGCTCCGCTCGGGCTTGGAAATTGAATTTTGCGTTTCTCGGATCTTCGAGTGCAGTTTCGCAGAGAGAGATAAACGCTTTTTACGAATTCATCCTTGTAATTAATTATTATTCAGTTTAACTTTATCGGCTATGTGCGCGTTTGTTATGAGTATCGGCGCTGTAAGCGAGCTCGTAAACCATAGCTTGTTTTAGTGACGCTGGTAGAAGTATACTTGAACTCGGAGAGATTCGCGCGTAATCTGTTAAATGGACCATTGAAATTTCTTCGTAAATAAGATTTTTGTAATCCGCTCGCCGTACTGTTTACCGAGAAGCAGTTTATTCCTCTGGATTCGCGGGCTCGGTTAGATAATGTTTTGACAAGTGATGGCTTTTTTGAATAAACGCTATTAATGCACATGCGAAGAGCAATTAAAAATTTAAATATTTTTTAAGGTCAATATTTTGCTTTGATTTTAATGCAATTAGCTTATCGCCGATTTAGCATTAAGCAGCGTGTATGCTGAATACCTAAAATCTATGCATTATTAATTACCTTGAGATAGAAATAAACTATTAAAAAATTTGTAATTTCAGCAACTCGTTGAGCTCTGGAGGGGACCGAGTGCGGATCCTGCTGTTTCGGGAGTGCGAGTGGCGTGGCCGCAAACTCCTCTACGACTCGATTGCCGCAGAACGGAGCAAAAATAATATTAACAATAATGACAACAACAACACACCATCGTCCTGTCGGAATGTCTTGCAAAACGGCAGGCTCAAGGCCAAAGCTGATAACGGATCGGCCGAAACGTCCGAAGCCGTTGCTTGTGAGGTAAATTTTCTTATGCGAACACGTGCTCACGTTGAATTCGAGCTGCACGAAATGATTTTGAAGTTAATATGATTTTTTTTTTAATTTTTTAGCACGGTAAATTATTGAACGAAGACATAAGCTTGCTGAGTGAAATGGTTTTCGGCACGGTGGCGATGACGTACAGAGGACCTTCGTTTAAGGTAGCTTACATTCTACTTTGTCAAGCTTCAATCTCATTTTGAAGGACATTCATATCAAGATTATAATTTCAGATTCACGCGATGAATTCGCCTGGGAGTATAATGTGCACAAAAGTCTTTCCATTCTCGGAGCATAGCGTTTGTAGACAGAGGTAAGAATCGCAAATTACGCTCTACTTGACAGAGCTTTGATTATTCAAATTTTTAACACGCTTTAATTTCGGCAAACAGCGAACGACATTCCAGTGAAACACTTGGCGCTTCGACGGCCTTTGATTCCAATTCCAGCAATTCAAGTTTGCGTACTCGTGAGTTTTATATTCAACTTATTTTGCATTGTGAATATTTATAATGTATCTGTAAAAAATTATTAAACCATTATTTTGCATTCGACAGATTCTCGACCTGGTTCTGGTAATCTCTCAGGAAATAGTTTAAGTCCTACATTACGTAAAAATTCAACGTGTTCGAGTACAGGAAGCGGATGGGACATCGACGTTCCCCGGCTTGGAAGTGAGTATTTCATCAATACAAATCTTCAGAATATATTTTTCGTTTTAATAAATTATTTTCTTGAGATATTATTATATTATTTTCGTATAAGTATGTCGAACTTTGTAATATTTTATTTATAAATATGTATGTAACATAATATTGCTTTTGCATCTCACAAAATATAGTAAAAAGAAAGCGTTAATTTAAGATAAATGCAAGAATTATTCATAAAACTATATTTTAAAAATTTTAAATGTAAAAAAATATTTTTAGGTTCTCATTCTTTGGACGGTGCATCTGGGGTCAGCGTTGGTAGTAGTCTTTCTAGCCTGCGTCGACGATGGATGCGAGTTGTGTCGACGTCGCTTAACCGATCCGAGTCTGACGATACCTTTGGTCATAATTACGAGGGCACGTCTTTCGATGGTGGAGATCCGCTCGCGCGCAGACATAAAACTAGACTCGGTCTTGCGATGCTTCTACAACTTCCCGGTGGTCAAGAGAGGTAAGTTTCAATTTCTATTTATGCCTTATTTATAGCGTTTCTCGTAAGCATTAATAACGTTTAACTAGTAAGCGATTGGACGCGATAAGATTGTAAATTTTGAAAACTAAATTGCTAAACAATCGGCCGATCTGAGTCATTCATCGATGATTCATATCCACGTGAAACTGCTAAGTACCTGTTTATAAATAACTTAGGGTATCTCAACAGAAAAAATAATATCGAAACCTCTTTTTTATCTTATCATTGCAACGTTATTTATCTACGTTATTTTTTTTTATAAATATAATTAGCATATCAAAATTTGAAATTACTTAAGCAAAGTTTGTACATTACAGTAATTATAATGTGTACTATATAAATAAATATATTACTCTATGTCTTTTATTTATTTTAGATCAATTAACATTTTCTTCTTGTATTAAAAATTGCAGACAGATGAGTAGCAGACTGTTAGAGCACGCAGCACTTCTTGAAGGTATGCTAGACCGTTTGCGGCATTCGTGCGTCGATGGAAAAGGCCCGGAACGAAGCCTTGTTGCCCGACTCTACCGAGCATCGAGTTGCTGCATTCTGAGGTTACTAAAGATACTACTAAGCACAGAGTTGGAGACGTCAACACCTCTTTTGTGGCATGACTTACTGTTGAACTCGACGTTGAACGTAGATGTGAATGTTAACACTGTACATCGAAGTCTGCAGCGGATGTGTCAATTACTTGAAGAACTCGATACTAAATCCACGAATTTGTAAGAGAATTTTTTATTTTTATATAATTTTTTGTATTTGAATATCATCTTGATATTTTTATGATGCGTTTCAGCTTTATTAGTACAATTGTAACAGCCGTACTTACGCATCACTTAGGATGGGTTCACACGGCTCCACCGTATCGGAACAGGAAATTGGTAATTATTAAAGAATCAGATTTATAAACATTTAATTTGTTTTTTGTTAAATTTATGAATTTCTGTAAAACTAGTATTTAATTGTTGTTATTTTTTAAAAATAATTTTACGTTTCCTCTTACCAAAATTAATTCTTTTTAAAAGAAAAATAAAAAAAAACTGATTTTTTTGTATCATTATTAACGAAACGGGTTTCACATCACCTTAAAAAAATTATTCTGGTAATTAAATACAACTATTTAATGGATTAATGGATCAACAATCATTAATGTTTCATTGGTATTAATATATTTTTTATTCATATTACTTGGGATATATTAGATCTTTCGTCAATCTACTAAAGTTCTTGATTTATTATTTTTTTCTAACTAATAAATATTGATATAGATGGAAACATTGAGCCACCAGTACCCCTGCAACCCATTGTGGGCCCAATTAAACGATTTGTATGGAGCACTTGGAACTCCATCACGAATTGCACATACGGTCATTGCTGGCGAGCCAGAGAAGGCAAATCTGATCGATGCAATTCTGAATTTCCTGTCCTACTTCCTGCGTAGTGGTCTTATCGAGAAACGTCAGGAGGTTCGATGTACCGCCCAGGAAGACGTTCAAGAGGCCATTGCTATCCTTGATCGTGCAATCCGCAAGAATCCGTCCCTGGAACAGCCATCTGCCAATTTGAAGTCGTCATCGACCTCTGGAAAAAGGAGTATTAAGTCGTGTAGAAGAACAAAAACGTTAGAACTTTCAAATGGTAACAACGAAACTGCATATTCTTTGAAAAAGTCAAAATCGTATGATGAGCCACGGAAAACTATAAAATTTGAGACGAGCGATGACTGCGGCGACTCTACGCTTAGTAAGCTTAATAGTTTCGAATCTGTTTCAAAACCAGAGGTTCTCATTCCTGAGGAAACCTCGACGAAGAAGCTGAAACGTAGCAGTACACTCCATAAGAATCTCAACGAGTACGCAGTAAACGAGCCGGAAGAAAGAAAAGAATCGAAAGATCATCAAACTTCCCCAATTGCCAGTAAGGTGACGATAGTAGTAAGCGATGAAGATGAACGTAAGGTTTATAAAGATAGCCCAGTATTGAGAAATTTGGACAAAACGCAAGGAAGTGGTAAAACAGATGAGAGTTTGTCGGACCCGAAACTAGCTGTACTAAGACGGCAAAAATTTCCTAGTTTTCAGAACTTTGACTTAAAAGCTTTGTACGAAATTATCTCTTTTATTATCTATAAATTATCTCATTTATTCATTTTATTCTAAATTTATTTTAATTTTTTAGTGACGACCAATCTTTAGTGTTCCCAACTACAGTCGGAGATGACATGATACGACAGGTGAAGGCTCAAGTCTATTTCACCCTCGGTGGGGAGGAGAAGCCCAACATATCGATACGTGATCGTCTCAAATCTACGTGCAAATGTCAATGTTCGTACACGTTTACGCGGGTTCCGAGTACGTCAGCCGAATTGCCCGAGGGAGTTCTACGCAAAATTATTCAACGTAACTTCCCCGAGTCATCCAAAAATATGCAGCCAACGGCTGGCCTCGAAAATGGTGTATGTCTCAAATGCCGTAGAGGTATCGCGAGCTCGTCTCAGAGTTTTGAGAACGGAAAATTGCTGCTTGAGACTCCAACAAATGCTACCGAAGTGTTAAAAGGATGCGGAAATCCAAAAGCCTCGAGAGTTTACAGCTCTAACAGTATGGAAGCTCTGATAGAGGCTAGCTGCGTTATAGAGTTGCCAATGCCAAGGTAAGATTAAAGTAAAGATTTTTAACGTACAACTCAATAAATATTTATTTTATATTATATGTGATCTCTAAATTTTTAGATCAAAAAAGTTATCGCCGTCGTTAAAGAAAAAATCAATCGAACACTTAGGATTTTCCAAAAGTCTATTGAGCACGAAAACAACATACTCTAATGAGAATGAAAATGATTCTGGCTACACCTGGGGTATGGTCGTGCAAGGGTTCACTAAAAAAAAGAAGAAAGGTAGACGAAGAATTAGTGAAGATGTATCGACTACAAAATCTGTGCCAAGTTGTGAAAAGCCAAGGAATAATGAAGAATGGTGGTGGCCAATTCGCGAAGGTCTCGGCGTTGAGGCTAAATTTCCGCTGATTGATCAGCCTGTTTCAGAAGCTCTCTGTATAGTAGGTGACTTGGATAACTGGCAAGTCGGACTGTTGTCGAACAGTTCTGGTCCTACTCCGATGCCCGTCGGAATGTCTAGACTCGTGTCAAACATGTTGGAAGCTTTTACTTACATGTGGAAGGAATATCGATCGCCTGAGCAGGTAATTGATTGTTTCGTGATTCAAATAAATGGATTTGACTCGTTGAATATATCTAAAAGCAATAATTAAATTCCTTAAAGTTATTATCCCGATTAAAAATAGATTTTTAAGACTGAATTAATTAAAAATAAACTGAGCAAGAGTCACTGACGTAAATTTTACGACATATTACGCAATAATAAACATTTTTTTTATCTTCAATTGCAGTGCATAAAACTACTAGAGAGCAGACTGCGCGAGATGTGGCTGCGCAGTGAAACCCTTGCTGAATTCCTTTTGGCAGCCGATTTGGACGACGCAAGCGTAGGCAACCTGACGAGCTTCCTTGATGTTGATGCCGCAGACTTGCCACTCCTCTTAGCTGTCGCGACAACTCATTCACCCCAAATAGCCTCGAGATTCGGCCTCACTTTGGCCTAAAGCATGTCTTAAAGCGTTTGCTGTATAACGAATTTCCGTGACATGATTGCAACTCTGTCCTAGGACTCTTATATTTATATAAAGAAACATTGTTAGAATTATTGATGAATATTTGATTACTCGTTGCAAAGAATTACACCAAATTTCTTTATATAGTATTTTCATTTTAAAATGATACGATGTATTCGATGTGATTTTGCATAATCATTTACTTATTTAAAATTAATCGAAATTCATGCAAAATTATTTTACCAATTTAATGTTGGTATGACTTACTTTTTATAATATCTTCGATAAAAATATTTGTTATACTCTATTGTGATTTTATTACGCGATTTATTTTGCGACTAAATTTATTTGCTGTTTTGCGCAAGTGGATGATCTGTTTCAACAGTGATTTGCGTATAATTCTTTTTAATAGACTTACACTTTTATTTTGGATAAAAATTTATAGAAATTTTGCGAATTTATTCATATCATTGTGTAAGGCAAGAATTACACATATATTTTTGTAAAAAATGGGTTGCTCACGAAATTTTTTTTATAAAATTTGTAAAAGTAATGAAGTCTTGCGTAAATGCATGTATGACACACGTTATTCGAAAAGTAACTTTGTGTCAACTTGTCTTCTGTAAATATTTATTTATAACTCTGATGAAAGCAAAAAATAATTATATATACATAAATGTGTATGTATATGCGTGTATAGAGAATTAAATGTGCCGTATTGTGCTTATTGAATATGTATATCGGTGAGCTCGATGACTCAAAATATAACTTCTTTAAACTGACTGCCACTCGCGATCGAAGAATCGACTTGCGAATTTGCGTTGTTCGCATTGTTATAAATGATGATAATTGTACTGATACGAGGGTTTACTTTTTCTAGTTATTATAAGACATTCATAAGTTATTAATGCATAAGAAAAACGTTGTAAGAAATATTTTGTTTTGATCTGTTCGATATTTTGGATAAAAGAAAATCTTTTTTAGTTTACACGCTTGATTTAAGTTTTGTTTGAATGCCGAATTTTATTATCGGTGATAAATTAATTGTTGAACTGGGCTTTAGTATTGAATATTAAGTATGATATTCGTTATTGATATTGTAATTATAATTGTTATTACAATTATTCATTCTTGAAAAGAACAATGTTGATGATTGCTTATCTATTGAATGTGATATATAAAGAGAAAGACATTGTCTTTACTCGAATAACATAAAAATATGTATTTTGGTTTTTTTACCGAGCGTGATAATGGAGAATAAAAAGTAAAAATGATCAAAACTTTTTGTAAAAATACATGTTGAATTTATTGACCTATTCTTTTAAGAACTATAAATAATTATGTATTTTCGAAAAAAACATTCATTCAATTGTTTTAGTATCACTAACCTTGTTATAAATTTTCTCAGTCGAGTTTACCAGAAAAATGGTGTGATGCGGGTTGAGTTTCAAAATTTTTATTGATGTAGTTTAAGCATCATTATTTTTCGATTAATTGTCAAAATTCACTGAGGTATAATGGAAATCTGCTTAGAAGATCCGTAAGTTCATCATAATTTAATAAAAAATAAGATGATTTTGTTACGTGTTGACGTGAAACTTGTGTATCTTATAGACATCCACGTGAACAAGCACCTTCAATAATCGAAATTCGTAATAAAATACGCGTAAGAATAACTAAAACTAAATTTTTTATATTATCAAATAATATTTAATTATATTATAACCAAAATTTTTATAATAGCAAGGGCACGATGAATGTTGTAACTGCTGGTGTTGTGGCAAAGCTCCCGAATTCAAATCTTACGTAAGATACGCCTTAAAATGTTTAAAGAAATCTCGATATTATAATTATTTTTTTATTCAACAGAAATATGTTCAGCCGGAAAAGCCAAAACCTTTCCGACCACATAACGTAAGTTATTATAGTTTAATCTTTAGGATGGATATCAATAAACAAAATATTTGAAAAATATTTAGGTCTACTGTCCTTCGGGCATACCGATGGAGAACGAAACGACATATAAACTGTCGTTTTGGCCCAACCCACCAGACGTCAGAAAACCGATTGTACCAGAAGAAACTCTGACGACGTGTGCAGGGAAAATTACTGACGAGACAACTCATAATGTAAAATTTTCTTACAACCATTTCTATTTGATTTAAAAAAATTGAAAGAAAATAAATCTGGTCTTTCCGTAACAAAACTATTTATAGATGAGTTATCTGGGTAATTGGTGCGTGAAGCCACAAGAAAAAATCCTACCCTGTTCACGAAACCTCTTCGGCCGGGGTCCCATCGAGGGCTGCACGACCCAAAAACACGACTTCAGGTGGAAGTACGGTCCCAAATCGAAACCCATCAAATACCGGGGGAACCTGTGCATGCCCAAAGGATGCTTAGACGGTAAATTCAGCATTATCCCCATCAACGCAGATAGCGACTTAAATCTAACACGCAATCTTTTGAATTGCTTCTGCGACCGCTTGTTTCTCAGACGAAACGACTTACAAGCTGAGCTACTACGGAGCGAATTGCCTGGAGCCGGTGAAAAACTATGCGCCCATTCACCGTTACGAGCGCAGCGACGCGCCGGTCGACGGATGCACGACGTACCGGCTCAGCTTTTTCCCCAACCCGCCGTCCGAAAAAGTAAGAAACCCACTGAAAATCCGCGCCTAGTCCGATCTCTGACATAACGTCGCTGCTGACAATTCGAGGCGGGATTGGATTGCGTTTTGCGGGGAGCTTTTTCTTTGTGCGCGTTGACGAAACGATTTGCTAGAGTTCAAATGCGATTTGTTATTGCGGACGTAAACACTATTTTGCTAGTGGTTATAGAATCGGCTATATTGTTTTTAGGTTAAATTATAAAAAATCAAATGAAAGTATCAATTTGTATGTTTTACTCGAATTTAAAATTCTAGCATTTTATTTTTTATTTTTGATAAAGCAACTTAGTTATCAACGATACTTTTATTCTTTGTAAATCACAGTAATAACACTGGATTACTTATGCAATTTTGAGCCAGAGTTAAGTACACAACCCAATTCAAAATTAATTAACTCCCCTTAGGAAAACTACCCCTGGAAAGCCAAGCAGAAATACGTGGAGCCAACGACACCAGTGGAGGGCTGCACGACCTACAAGCTGAGCTACTGGCCCCAGTGTCCAGAACCGGCCCAGCCAATCAGGCAAAAGAGCGTCGAAAATCTCCTCAACAGATCGCCCTGCTTCGAGGACGACACGACCTACAATCTCAGCTACTTTGGCGGCGACGGAGACAAACCCAGGCCTATCCGGCCATGTACCAACGAGCTCTTCGACAAGTGTCCTCTCGATTTTGATACAGTCAATAAGGTCATTAGTTTATTGATATCAATCATTTTTTCAGCATCAGAATATTTCAAATTGAGTAAGCGTGAAAAGGAGATTAATGGAAATATTTTAGTCTTAGAGAATCATCCTGACGAAATTCAAATTTTAGTTTTGTTTCAAATTTTCAACGAAACGTTGAATTTGCTCTAGGCTAATTTCAAAACTCAAATTTTGGTCGCGGTTTATGATTTTCATCAGAATTTACGAAGCGGATTTCTAAAATATTTTATATAATTTTACGAAACAAATGTAAAATATTCATAAAACGTCGGTGCAAGTGCCAGCATTAGTGATTGATTTCGTCAGGAAAGATTAATCTGAGATTCTCCAAAATCATTAGTTACTTTCAAAATATGCTAAATTACGATCATTCCTCAAAGAAATTTAGTATATTTAGCCTTTAATGCAAAGAACATTACCGTTTTCACTTTGAGAACGTTTATACTTATAACGTGAATACTTGTGAAACGTGAAAAGGTGAAAGTATTTTGTAACAGCAGGAAATTTTCGTACGGACTTATACATTTCAAATGACAGAATGAGAATCATCCTACAATTTATCTATTTGATGCTCATTTGATTTTGATTATGTTTGATATTTCTCGGAGTACACAGCTCCGTGACTAGCCTAAAAGTGTTTTGATTTTCGCTGAGAACGAAAAAGTATATCTCGGGATGACTATCTGAAATGTAGAAGTAAAATTGAAATTATTTTTTTTTTTCAGTAGGTTAATGATACCTGTCCGGTTAACTTGTAACATCTTTTCTATTAGAAAATGATTGTAATGTCATCTCATTAATCATACTTAAAGTGTTCGTGTAATTTATGATTAGAACGTGGCACGATTTAAAAAAAATTATCAAAAAACGGTACTTACTCGTTCAACCGTCATTTATATGAATTTTCAAAAAACAAAAAACTATCAACGTACTTTTACTTCCGTATATAGATTTCAATATTTTTTTTTGAGAGAGATTAAACCTAAAAAATGTTTGCTCTTCCTTTCACGCTTACCAAATGACGTGTTAATATTCTTCAAAATACAATCCATAGCAAAAAACTTATTCCAAAACATAAAATTCATTTAATAAAAATATGAAAAACATTGATCTCCACAGCTGAGCTACCTCGGCAACTGGTGTCCAACACGAGAAAAGCCGATAATCCCATGCACTCGTCAAATGTTGGGACGCGGTCCGATAGACGGCTGCACGACGCAAAAGTGCGACTTCACGTGGAAATGCGGCGAGCCGCATCCAGGCTTCAGGCCCAAGAGCAACCTCGTCTTCTCACCCGCGCCGCTCGAGTGTAAGTATTTCAGCGACCTAATAGACTTTTCCAAATACGACTTTCCTTTCATTTTTTTTTTTTTTTATTTTCTCGCGGTAATCCGACTGTGGGTGTGTCTTGGACGTTTCTCTCGAAATGTAGCGTCAACAGTTTTGTCTTTTGTTTTTAAATGGAGTAGAAACCATTTTTTCTGATAAAATAAAGTGCGCTCAGTAGGCGAGAAAAAATTTTTAATTTGACTTAATTGAGACTTACAGTCACTGTTTCTAAATAAAACTTGACAACTACACAATTGTGAATGGTTATTGCGAACTCTGTATACCAACTCCCTCTAAAAAAACCTAGAAAAAAAAGCATCGAAAAAAATAAAAAAAATTACTCAAACGCTCCAAAGAGACGATCCTTCATCCATTCCCAGTAAACCCATCTCCTCGTCCCCACGTCCCTGAAAGATACCCGATCTCCGTCACCTAGAAAAGTCGCGGGCGCGCTTTATACACACGCACTCTGCGGTTTTCTTCTTTCTTACTCGTCCGCGCACTGCAGATCCGCTGCTCTCGCGCCTACCACGCGAACGGAATTCCGTGTTGTAAGAAAGATTGAGCAACGGACCCCTTTGTGCTTGAGCCAGAGATGCGTGTGCGCTCATATGCGCGCGATCACAATCCTCATCGCGCTTTTGCCTGCTGCATTGTAATGCCGGAGCGAGCATCTATGCAGCGGGGGGTTATCGATCAAAGAGCTGAAAAATGTCGACTTGTTCGCCTGGCGAATTGTCTCTGCGATAGGGACGCTTGGCTTTATGGGAGAGGTGGAGTCGGGATTTTTTTTTGTATGGGAGTGGAGGCGTTTGTTTGTGTGCTTGATTGAGGCGCGCGCTGGGATGAGTGCGTGGTTTCGTTAGGCTAAGCGTTTTCATAGGGATATTAAATGATGGAAAATTTTATAGAGTGTCTGTGTTTTATGCATTTGCTGATTTGTTAGTTTTAGTTTTTTGAACTTTAATTTTGGGGAACATTTTTCAAAAGCGGAAATATTTTATTTCAAAGCAAAAGCTAGTCTTCCTCATACATAAGAGTCAAAAATGATTTACGATTTATCTATGATAATCAACAAGAGTTTACAGCTCCTAATAACGATATAAATCTTTCACTTCACAGCCTGCACAACAAACAAGCTGTCGTTCATGCCGAACTGCCAGGAGTGTATAGTGCCCAACAAATCATACGCGCCTATCCACAAATACGAGCCGTCCGGCATACCTATGGACCTGGACACGACGATGCAGCTGAGCTATCAGCCAGTCGACGAGCAAGAAAAAGTAGATAAGCCCTGGGCCAAGAAGCCAAGCTACGAGAAGCCCACTACGTCCGTGGATGACAATACTACCTACAGATTGAGGTATTTATTATAATCTAGCAATTTTTTTTTATTATTTGCCTAAAGTACTTAGTACTTAAAATAATGTATTTCTTGTAGCTACTTCCCGCCTGGAACGCTGGTGCCGTGTTGTTCGGAGCCCTGTTGCTCGCCCTGTGTTCAACCCTGTTCCAGTGAGTATTCTGTAAAACTATGAATATTATAGAGATTTTAATACGTTGATGTTTTGCAGCATCTTGTACAGTTGAAGTGCCTGTCCAAGATACGAGACCGTGCATTTGTAAGTAACACAATCTAAGAGTTAGATATATGTAATTGAATAGCTTAATAATATTACATTATTATACTTTTAGCTTGTTGATAATGCTGTCGCCAACTAGATTCTACAAAATTGGGAGTCAATCATCTATTTTTTTCTGTGAAAAAATAGTTTTTAAGAAAATTCGTGTGTCTGTCCAAACTGTATTGTCCCTTAAGAGTAATGTTCCTGTTCCGTTTTTGTTTATGAATAAACGAAAATTGTTTGTTAAGTTTGAGTTATATGTATTTTATAATGAAACCATTGATCCCCACAAAAATGTACTTACCGATTTTCCAACAGCATTTCATTAAATGTTTCACAATGCCAAAAAATGAAATTAATAAACAGTAATTAGGAAAATCAGTACGCAACATACACGCCAACCTCAAGCTCACTCCAACACTCGAATAACAATCATATTAATTTTCAAATTCACAGCGACTTTAACGATCTCGGAACCTCACCGCTGTAAAACCCATCCACAGTCTCTTTCTTCATCCTAAACATCTCCATAAAGCCAGCAATTCACACCCGCCGGCACATCGACTACCGTGCACTCACCGAAACTCGTGCCAAAGCAAGCAAACTTTCTCAGCTCAACACACTGCTAGAAAAACAAAGAACCGGCGCACGATCGAAATTCAAGAAGCCAAGCCTCGCGAGGGATGCTGCTCATTAAAAATCATAAATTCAAACGCGGCCGGATTCCGCGGACGCTCGTGCTCTCGAGGAGCCCAGGCGTGAAAGTTGGCTCGATAAACATATATATTCGTCGGAGGCTCTCCGCGCGCGCTCACCTCGCGCGATTATGAAACCGGCGCGTAATTAAACGTACGAAGATTCTGCGGCGCCTCTAGAAGCGGCGGACTTTTCCGGCGCTCTCTCGTATATATGCAGCGGCCGCACCCACGTGCATCTGAGCCGCTCTTCGAGATTCTTCGCTACTGGATTCTTGCGCGTTCTGCGCGAGGCTCCAGATGAGCTGGGCTTTTGATTAGCTGCGGGTTTTGTTTTTATTGCGTTTGGGATGTGTTTTGGTTTTCGAATTTTGAGATGATTGGCTCGGGTGAAACTAGACGTGTTTCGAGTGCTGACTGGCGATTTATTGGCTGGTTTTCGTAAATTGCCAAGTTTCTATTCTAAACAATGTTCGGTTAATGGCCTGATTGCTCCGTCATTACATGCCATTAAGCGTCTTTAAGGATTTCTCTTTTTTCAGCCGTTTGAAATTTTAATTGCGGGCTCGTTAGTATATTTTAGGAAACGACTAATTACCTCGATTCCTTTTTCTCGTTGACAAAATAGTGAAAATTAGTTTCCTCATTCAATACAGTTACGGCAAGCGAGCTTTTATTATTACTAATCGATGACTAGGCAGTCCGCCGGCTGAAGACTATGAATTTATTCGCAATAAAAGTGAAATTGATTATGAATATAAAACAGATGCGCGGCTCGCGTAGTCGCATCCTCTAGAAAAAACAATATTCTTACACAATAATTTTAATCGCCCGACTGACGACACGCTTTTGTAATGATTTTCTATATTTGCATTTGGTGAGAAAACATGTCATTTTTTTTGCGCAAACACAATCGCTCCTCACACACAATAGCCGCTCATGAAAACCACGTAGTTCCTTTTCCCAATGAGGAACCTGCGCCCCACCTCTATTTTTGACACTCTCGGCATCTCGCACGCGCTGCCCTAATCGATTATTCAAGAACAATCGGTTGCGCAACCGGCACGCGGGTCGCATCCCATTTTTTCTGGCCGAATCCGCAGAGTTAATGAATTGCAAATCCCTGAAAGATACAGCGTAACATCTGCGTGTTCCGAGAACGACTCGGAGCTCTCAAATTTCGAAACAACAATGAAATAAGACCGTCGCCTCGGCGTTTTCGAACGCATCATCCTACCTTTTACCGGCGCGCTCGAAAGCGTCTTCAGGCACGCACACCACCTAACGACTTTCTTTTGGCCCACGGAGCTCAAAGTGTGCCCGAGCGTTTGGCAATTAAACGTTTGTGTTTTCATTCGCGCGTGAGCGAGGATTGAGAGGCTGGCTTTTTTTACTATGCGTCCGGCTTCCTGTTTGGCTGGGGGCGGTCAGAGAGCTGTGGACGCTGCGGTGATCGGAAGTTGCGTAGACGCGGGAAATCAAATGTTTTATTGTCGTAGGAGAGAAGAGATCGTTATGAAGTTTTTCCTTTTTTTTTGGAGGTGAATGGAATGAAAATAAAAATGATGGTTGGAGAGATGAAAAAATTAATTGATTTACAAATGATACTGGACAAGTGATGCGAAGGTGATGGGATGACAGATGGACTAGGAAGTTAGAGGGAGCTTTAAATGTAATTTAATATTTATGCGAAATTTCTGCATTGATTAATATTTGGGATGGGAATGATATACCTGGTTTGGCTTTTAAGTTTGGGTTTTGGAATGTATGCAAAAATGGAATTTATTAGCAGTGACCTTCAGGATTCTGGAGATAAAGTGGCCAATGTAGTAATCACCGATATAAAATAACAAATGATGTAAAATTTATAAAAACATTCTAGTTTTATGATAATAATTACAAAAATTTTATACACGTGTATGCATAAAGAATAAAGCCTTCAGAAGATCCCAAAAAAAGTAGGCAAAAAAAACATCGTTTGTATATGCCTAAGTAGAAAGAGTCCGAGTCGGCAAGACCAGTACCCCAAACGAGCATTTCATCAAAATCTGTCATTATCCCAAAGTATCTTCTTTTTTGCATCTTTCATTACGGCCACAACGATCCAATTTCTATCTCCCAAAACGCCACATCCGGTGACTTTCTTCGCTCTCTTTACTTTCTTCGCCATCCACCTTCCCGCCAAGTGGCCTGCTCCGCTAGGCAAACTTTAAGAAAAACTACTCTCCGCGAGAGAAAAAATAATTATACAACGTTGCCCGAGAGAAATCGTCCATCCATGTAAAAAAAGAAGATTCGAAATAGACGAACCCGCGTGTCAATCTAAAATCTCGCTCGAGCTTTTTTCCATCCTAAAAAGGAGCAGCCGCGCACGGAGCGAAATGACCCACGCGCTCGTACAAGGCGCGAAAGAAGAGCTGGTAGCCAGGCCGAAGAAGACACACGCGTGTAAGATACAAGACAAGAGACGTCCCTCTCTTTCTTCTTCTCTCCCTCGCTGCATAATTCAGAAATATACAGCGCCGCGGCAGCCGCCGCCGCCGCCGGGACGGGCCTAGGTAGGGGGCAAAGTGAGAGTCGGTATATAAAGGGATTCTCTCCTCTCCTTCTCCACAATAGATAGCCGCGTCTCCGAGCGAGCCGCTCCTGCCAGTTCCTTCGAGCTACGTATATAGTTCTTCGCGAGTTCGTTTATCTGCCTCTGCGGTGTGACCAAAGAACGTGCGCACCTTCTTTTTTTTCCCGAGACTCGAGAGAGCATACACTAGGACAAGATGATGAAGACTGCGGTGAGTTGATTTTTTTTTTTACGATTATTGCGATTATTTTAGTCTGGAGGCTCGCGGTTTCTCAGCCGCTGATTATGAAGCGCGGAGTGCTATGGAGCTAGGGTAATCGGTAATCTGCGCGAGGTTTTGCATTAGGGAGCTACTGGTTTGCTTTTATGGAAGTCGAGTTTGTGGTTTTTCTAGCTTTTTTCAATTTGATTTTTCGATTTTTTTCTTCGGTAGCTTTTCTGATTGGGGTTTCAATATTGAGGGGAGTTGTGGTTTAGTCTCTAGGATTCAAATTGTTAGTTCTTATCAAATTTTTAAAATTTTCAAGATGGTTTTCAAGATTTTCTTAATAAACTACAATTTTTTACATTTTGATTTTGATTTATTACATACTAGTACACGTGAACAATTAGAAAAAAGTAAGCAAACGTTTAATAAAAATTCTCAATACATAATCACAGCTCCAACTAATCAAATTTCCGTAAAACCAGTAAATAACCACATCCAACATCTCCATCCATAAAAAGAAAATAACGTAGCTAAAAAACCCCACCGATCATCCAAATTGGCCATTTAAATTTTCCTAATCTATCCAGTGCAAAAAGCGCAATTTTCTCCCAGCACTCAGCTTCTCCTCCTCGCCGTCCCAATCGCTCCCAGCATCGACTATCTCCACAAGTGGCCGCTCCGATCTACACAGCTAGATAGGATGAGCCTCGCGCGGGCGGGAGCATGGGAGGATGGGTTAGCGGGTCAGGAGTTAAACGACCCGCACCGGCATTTGCTTTTCACTTTCACCGGGAGCCACCGCCGCTGCCGCCGCCGCGACGAGCCGAACGTCCAGATACAGAGGCGAGATGTAGATATAGGGAGGGATGTATACACTCTTGCGTGCGCCGCTTTTTTTTCGACTTTTAGATGTTGCAAGCGCTTTGATTAGGAGGTTGGGAGAGTAAGGAAATTATTAGCGCTTGGGCGGGAAAATTTTAGAATAAAGAAGGGGAGAATTGTTATCCGATCACAAAAAGATTGCGAGTTGTGGATGCTGATGGGCGTGGGATTAGAGGTCTTTAATTAAACAATGTCGTTGTGGTAATTGCTCGGCTGGGTATCGGGTTAGACTTTTTCTTGAAATTTATTCAAAGCCGTTCTTTTGTTTCTACCATTTTTCCGTTTAGTTCATTATTTACTTGATTGGCGACAAGTAATTGGCTATTATACATGCTCACATTAATTTCTCTTACGCAATCTCAAAACGTTAAATCTAAAACATCCACTAACTTATACAAAACTACGAATAGCTGAAACAACTCCGAAAAAAATCCGTCAACCACTAACTGGCACGCGCAGCCACGGCAATCTGGAGAAGCAAATCAAAACTACCATTAGCAAAAGCCCATATAAAGCCAGGGCAAAATTGCCTTACCCGCTACAAATTGGCGCGCTCGACAGTTCGAGAATCGGGCGAAGAAAGGCCCGCATACATCTCCCGGGTTCGTTTACTCCAAAGCCTCATTGCGCAACTGTCTTTCTCTCCTCGTCGTGCACCGTTAGCACAGTTTTCGCCGGCGGCCTCCGGAAGAGATTGCACCTCCCGAGCAGATCGCGCGCATATCGATCACTCGCGTCCCGATGATCGATTTCCAGGCTGCCACCGCGCTCTTAGGACTAGCTTAGAAAGTCGAGGAGGATTAGGCCGCTCGATTCGAAAGCGAAGAGGATGGGATGATGGAGCAGCGGCGCGTGTGATATAAATAAACCGGCGCGTGCGTGCGCGGATCGAAAGTGAAATTTTCGAGCTGGAGATGATGATGCCTCGAGGCTGGGATGGGATGGGTCCGGTGGAGGCGGGATTCTTTATATGTCTGGGCTGACTTTCTTCGGCTTTGTTGCTGCTCTGCTTTTTTATTGCGGCTGTTTCTTTTTGAAGAAGCGCGCGGG
Organism: Eupelmus urozonus; assembly: GCA_900480035.1. Taxonomy (NCBI): domain Eukaryota; kingdom Metazoa; phylum Arthropoda; class Insecta; order Hymenoptera; family Eupelmidae; genus Eupelmus; species Eupelmus urozonus. Next base: position 32,346 of record UELX01001886.1, read on the forward strand.
GTGAGGGGATCGTTCAATTAAGGTGATACCGATCGTTGAGATTGGAAGGATTGAATTATCGTAGATGAAAGTTGATACCTAGTGCTAGGAGTTTATGATTATAGTTTGAGTTTCGCCGTTTGAAAGGTGATTGATGAGTACGAGGAGGATCGAGAATCATTATAAAAGTTAGCGAGTTAAAGAGTAGAGTCGAGATTGTGTTTGATAACGAACGGGATGGGTCGACAATTAAAATGAATAAATGATATCTCTCTACGTTACTTTCTAAGGAAATAATCGATAAATTACATGTTTACGATTCCCAGCATAATTAACAACCAGAAACAAACCTTTATAATTTAAAACCAGAAGCAAGAACAAATTATCAAAAGTAATTTTACCGAATCGAACATCAGCACGCAATTTACAGAGCCTAATCATAAATTATCTCCACTTCCTCAACAAACAACAACTAAACAACCATCACCCCCTTCTCCCGCAGATATTGGCTGTGATTCTGGGCGTAGCCGTGGCCCAGGACGTGTACAGAGGCAGGCCCTTCCAGAACCCGAACCAGGCCTACCAGCCACAAGCTAGCCAGCAACAACCCAACCAGGCCGTGGACAATGGCCAGTACCAGGAGCCCAAGAGCGCCCAGTACCAGGACCCAGCCGCCGCCCCAGCAAACTTCGACAGGAGATCCACCACCACGCCCATCCCCATCCTCCAGTGGAACAAGCAGCAGGAGCACGATGGAACCTACCGTACCAGGTGAGCTGGATGCTGTGATTAATGTTGCTCTCGGATGATTTGTGTTTTTAATTATTTTTTTTGTAATCTTTACGAGGCATCGCCGTGGATATGTATAAATCTCTTTTCACATTTAATGTAAACACGCGAGTAGCCAGCTTAATGAATTGAAAACGAGCGGCTTAAGTTAATGATCTCCCGTGGATTTCGTAATGCCAGTCCTTTCTCCAAATATTATATCATTAAAGCGATATTAATAATTTTGAAAAAAGGCTTGATTGCCGCCTCTTAAATCTGGAATCCGCGCCGGCACTTTCTAAACATTACTCCGGAGCCGAGGCCCATCCTGCATGAATTAAATATTATTCCGAGGAGAGCTCCAGGTTGCGCTTTATCGCCGCGAAATTACGTCAACGCGTGGAATTGAGAAACCGGCGGCGCCCGCAATAAAATACCAAATCGACCCATCGACGCGCCAGAAGAATCTCCTGAACTTCGATTTTCTCATTATACACGCGCTCTTACATAAAAGCTCGCTGACTTCTCCTAATCCGTCCGCGATCTCTGCGCTTATAAATTTTCGCAATGGAAAAAAAGAGAGCCTGCAGTGACCTTATTAAGCCCGCGTGTAATCTTAAAACACGAAGAGCGCAGCGCGAAAAAAGCGCATCTCTCGCGCGATAATCCGCGAAAGTTCAAGGCTCCTGGGAACACGATCGGCGCTTGCCACATCGCGCCGCGCGTCCACCTTTTTATTATACCTGCAGCGCGGCTGCTTTTTCCGAACGATCCGCTGATTAGCGCGCAATTGCACCTACATCTTATCTGGCCGCGCTTGAGAAACTGGCCATTTTTCTCTCTCTCTTTCTCGCATCCGAGCGCTCACCTTTCTAAATCGCGCGCCGCAGCGCCGCAGCGGTGAACCGATTTTCCTCTCCGAGAAAATATTGAGCATGGGAAACCAGGCAGAAGGAGATAGATGCAAAAATTGCCTCCCTCCGCTCTCGATTATGTAAGCTCCCCTGCGCAAGCTGTCCGCGCGTTTTATTGTATATGCATGCGTCGGCTTGTGTATGTGTGTATCTGTGCAGTGTGCAACGGATAATTTTACGGCCGCGGCGGCTGTCGGATTGGTTTTGCTAAATGGATAATGAGCAGCGGCGGGCCTGTGTTTAAGCGTTAAATAATAATCGATTAGTAATTAGTTGGTTCTGGGAGAATGTTTTGCTAATTTTTGAAATTATTAGCTTTGGAAATGTGGGTAGGATGAACGCGTGTATTGGAAAGCTCTGCGGAGCGTCTTATTGCTGTAATTAACATAAGTTGGTGGGTAGAGATTAACTAACGATCGGCTTATGAAACGATAGCGTGCAAACTGTGTAGAGATGTTTTTTTAATTTTAACATTATTGACGTTAAGGAGATGCAACTTTATTTTTATTTTCATTATTTTTTACAATTTAATATTTAGTTGAAATGATATTAGTTATACAATTTTAACATATCGAACGAAATTCTTGTGACAGCTACGAGACTGGCAACAACATCATCGCCGAAGAGCAGGGATACCTCAAGACCATCGGCCAAGGCGAAGAACAAAACGAGGCTCTTGTCCAGCAGGGCAGCTACTCGTACACTAGCCCCGAAGGTCAGCTGATCACTATCCACTACACCGCCGATGAAACTGGCTTCCACGCAACCGGAGACCACATCCCCACCCCACCCCCAGTCAGCGAGGAGATCCAGAAGGGACTCGATCTCATCTACGCCGGAATCAGACAGCAGCAGGTACGATATTAACAATAAATACTAATTGCTTAAGATTTTTCTTTCACATTCTTTTGTATTTTTATTTTTAACAACTGCTTTTAAGCCTTCTGTCCAAAATACTTTATGTGTAGTCGATAAAATGAAAATAAGAGAATGTGGTTGATAGACAATTGAATTAAATTTTTTAAGGTCTGTTAATAATTTGATTACATATCATAATATTGCGTGCAAATACATTAAAAATAGATAAAAATAAAAAAAATTCATCTGCTAAATATTTATAATTGTTGAATGTTTGTAGGAGGCTGACGCCCGTGAAGATCAGCTGAAAGGCAACCAGCCCCTGAACCAGCAGATCGACAGGCGAGAAGATACGGGCAAATACCGTCCATAAATGCATCGCAACGTCCGACAGACAACGACACGCCAATCCCATCGTCATTCTTCCCTTTTCCTCTCATCAAAACTTCCTTAGTTTTTAGACTGTCGTCCTAGTAATATACCTGATATAAATGTACGAAAATGTATTTGCGATAAATGTAAAGCGAGATATTACTTATCTCAATGCAGTAAAATGCATTTTATGTATCTGTATATGTTACTCGAGTAATATTATTCATGTACTTCGACGTAGTCAGTGATTATTCGAGCTGAATTTTTATTTTCTCATTTTTAAATAATTAAAGGTGAGACCTCGACTGTTTCGTAAAACCGCTGTCTTTTTATTTTTTACCTTTGCAAATTATATATTTTAACAAATTTTTTTATATTACTTTTTATAAATTATAAGTACAACAAAATAATCAATTTTATAAAAGTTTTATTTATTTTTTAATATTACAATAAAAAATGAGATTTATTGCATAATTAGATTATGAGAATAATTATATAAAATGTCAGAAATAACCATTATCAAGAAGCATTATAAAGTTATGAAAAATCCATTTATTGAGATTTTTTTTTGTTTTTGCTTAAATAAAATAATTTAAATTTTCACAAGCATTATCAGTTTAAATAAAATAAAAAGTTTTAGATTGATTTAATCTAAATAAATCAACTTTTCATTTATTTGTTAACCAGAGTAATACAATAGTAATACATGCAATAGTTATCTTTCAACGAATATAATATGCCAAGTAACTAGCATTCTATAGAGGTAGTTACAGCTACATGTAGATACATCCGGTATACAAATAGACATTAAAATATTTATTTTATTCGACTAAATATTTGCTTTTTACAATTATAATACGAATATAATTAATAAGATAAAACGTTAATTATACAAATGTCACTTAGTATATCTTATATCTTCATTATTAAGATATCTATATCTTTATAATTAGAGTTTCCTGCGTAATTAAAAAAAAAAAAAATAAATAAAATCTTATCAATCACTACTTTATAACTGGGACAAAAGTATATAATAGAATGTATGTGTTTGGCATATTCAAATTTATAATAGAAACAAACTGCTATTAAAATGTTAAAGTTGGCTATTTTGTAAGTTAAATTATCACAATTTATCAAAGTTGATAATTTTTCTTTATTTTTCTGGTGTATAAATCGGCGATAATAAATCTTTGTTAATCAAGAACTTAGTTAATAGCAATCAGCATTAAAGTTTACAAAAATTTTATATTTTATATTGTGTAATTTTGATAAATTTTTGCTTAGTATGTTTATTATTAATTATTTTATAACTTACTACTTTGTTAGCAAAATTTATGTAAATTTTATATACTAATCAACTTAAGTCATAGTTAAGTTTATAAAAATCTGAGATGATTTATAATCAAACTGAAACCAATACCTTTGAAATATTTTTTGTAAATTCTCAATTTTTTATTTTTATTTCTTTTATAATAGAAAATATGCAAATTAATTTAAATAAGTATTTTGTCTATGTTTTCAAATCTATATGTGCGTTAAAAGCAAAGACAGCATATTTAAAGTTATTCATTTATTTTTTCTAATTTAAACAACTTAGTTCATGCAATGAATATTAAAAAGTCTTAGTTAAATATTGAAAATATGTCTAAGTATTCTCCTAATTTTCTTATAATAAGCTTTTAATTTTTCCTTTGAATAAAAATTCCATATATATAGTCTTTTTATAACTATTCTGTGATTTTTTTTTCAAATATTTTTCAAATAAGATTGCAATACTTTTTTACTTTGAGAGTAAAAGCAACAACCGAATAAATAGTTATTTCATATTAAATTCATAAATTGTTACAAATACGTTATAAGTTTTTATGCCACTTTAACCTCAAAATCATAACTTTAAGATGATTTTTCGGCTCTCGTGGCATAAAATACGGTTCGAT